>JAODGC010035790.1:0-58744 GCA_027574925.1 Ecitoglossa quadriceps | reverse complement strand
CATCTTATTAATCTTTATTTAAAATTAAATTAACGATTAGAAAACGTCGTGTTAATGCAGGAAACAACGAACTTGAAAGCTTGTTGTTTCAATATGACAAATTTTTGTGTCCTACAAATACGATTATTGTATTGGTTCTGAGATCCTGATGAACAAAAACTATCTATATCTGACATTAGATTCAATAGAATCGCATAATATTTACCACAAAAAGTTGATGTAAACTATAGAAGCTTAATAAACTCAAATTATTTAATTTGTACCCAAAAACCCAAAGATAAACTTTATGTCCGAGTTGAGCCGTGACCAAATTTACACTACGTGACTTCCATAGTATTCAGAATATCGATCCGATGTCGTCTGTTCATGGAACTTGGATTCATGAAGGTGAATCCTTCAAACAAGTTATATCGTTACATCAGAAGTTCGGGAAGGATTGTAGTACTTAAATAACATTAATCTGTAGAGTTGGAATTTGGTCCAAGAGAAACTGAGAATTCAAACAAAAGAATCATAGTGACAGAACAAGTTAATTCATGGGCAAACAAAATATATTTTTATATTCAACGATGAAAACCATTAGGGTCATTATATTATGATGAACAAAAGAAGGTCTTCTTGTAAACGTAATGTAAAATTAGGCAGCTTTGAAAACCGCAATGAGCAAAACTTGAATTACATATCAAAATTAATTAAGGAAAGGCTTTATTTGAGTCATAATTTATTATTAATTTTACACGAACTGAAGATATTAAAACCATTATTGTTTCGTCTTATTCATGTAGTAATTAGAAGCAGAATCCAAGAATGCTTTATGTACCGTGTGCTTTGTAGGAAGAAAAAGATGTATTTAGATGCCAAATACAAATTGCTTTAAAAAAATGCCTACAATTAAATAACCAGGAGGTAAACTTTCCTACAAGTAATACTCTTATTGCCTCAATCTAAACATTTGAATAAGAAAGGTACAAACTTTGTACTTTGTATGCAAAGAACAAACTAGTCTTTGACAGAATTCGGTAAAATCCGAGTAAACTTGATAATGGATTTCACGAGAATAAGTTGCATGCTTTAACCTAAAAAGAAGATGATTTGGTTCGAAATATATAAAATAAGGGTAAAAATCAAAAGTACATGCAACTATATGAAATATATACTAATAAAATCAGTAAACCTAATAAATTAGACAAATAGTACTATACTTATAAACGTTGTAGGTAAGAGTGTGGGATGGGTTATTAGCAAATTGTATTTAAATTAAAATTAAAGGTCAGCTCTCTTCTCACAAACTCTCTTTCTTACAAAGGAATCTTAATACTGTGATACTATTTGAAAGAAACATCGATTGATATTTTTACTTATAAGCTTACTTTATAACCACCAAGAGATTGATTACTATTAGATCGATATTTTTTATTTTTATTTAAGTTTTATCGGATATCTTACCCTAATGGACATTTATTTATTTCACGGATAGAAAATAATTATATTATTTATTTGTGTTATATTCTCGTAATTCCGTCATTCCAATAAAATTAGCATCTTAAACTTGAGTAAAAAAAACGAACATTATTTAAGTTTGTTGCGTTGGGTTGAGGAATTGTTAGTCTAGAGAGGTTACAAGTATAAAATTGGTGTGGTGTTAAGGAAACTGTACGAGAATACCTTAAATGCAAAACTTTTCTGGACTTATCATTTAATCCATGGACAATAAGCTATTCATACTATTCATAAATAAAAAGAAAATTGCATTTTACATTGTTTTGTATACAATGCTCATCGCAAAAAATGTTAGTGAGAAAGTTCTGAATTTAAGGTAATACGACATAATTGTTGTGATTATATTATAATATTTTCTAATTTTGTTATAGCGGATATTTTATAAACATGAATGTACTGTTTGAGAAACCTAAAGGATTTGATGTGTAATTTCAGTGAGAAATTTTGTTGACTAGGCATTGCTTTTGCTGTCATTAAAGAATTGTATTGATTTGTTGAATATTCGGCTTGTAATTGCAACAAATGTGTGTTATGTTGATGTGTTGTTGTATATGAATGTAAACAATGAAAATAAACTTCTGGAACTAAATTACTTCTTCTAAATATTCTATTTGTAATTGTGTCTATAAATAAATAACAGAAGTAGTAGTATAGTATACAATAGCTTTAATTCTATGAATTCTATTTTCAGTTACTGCAATTCCAAGGATTCATCTCAAGTCCATTAAAGAAGACGCAAAAATAAGGAAGTAAAGACATTTCTAGTTGCTACGAATTCCAATTACAGTATTTTTCCTTTCGAATGATGTTTACAGCTAATTTTTTAATTAGAAATTTCAACATGAAGACACCCAATTATATAGTCATACTTTTAATTAAATCTTCCACTTGTATTAAACACTGTTTACTCATAAATCATTTTAACCAAGCAATTTCTCCAACCTACAAAAAACGCTCGTAAATAATTTCTCTGCAAAATAAGAAAAATATTAAAGATGATATTGGATGATCCATAGGAACGAAGAATGATTCCTCTCACATGGGAATTTCGCCAGTGTCCTCCTGCGCGCAGGAATGTCGCCAAGTTAAAATGGATTATTACGCTCTTGGTTTTTCCTTGGATTGGATTATACCTCAATAAACGAAAATAAACCACATATGTATTCAGGCGGGCATTCCAGATTCAAACTGGTTAAATTTGCAGAATGGAGCAATTGAATCAGTGTGCATAATTAAAACCCACGTCGTGCGTGTAGCCCATCAGTTCAGACTGGACGCGGGAGACTAATTTGTATCCCGACAAATTCCAGCCACCGTGAATAGATACTACACATGTACAGTGTGCATCCATCATCATAGAAGTAATAACATTACAGGTAATTGCATGCTTAGTTAGTCAACGGTTTTGGGCTCATTTTATTGGGTCTGCAAATGTTCTTGTTTGTTTAGACCTTGGCTTAAAATGCGTAACCTCCTATACAATGTGTATACATTATGAATTAATATTTACTTCAAACAAATATTTCAGCATCAGGAAGGAGGTGCACAATGGTATCAAATGTAGGATGAGCTGGGAATTGCCCTTGAAGGGTAGATATGTAACTAGTAATATAAACTATTTGCTTTTCATATGTTCCAACGTGGAAAATGGCATATGATATAATGTTAACTTGCATTATATTGCATTACATTGTATAGTACTGTATTGTATCGTTTTATTACGAGTTATGATATTGACCTGCCCCTGAGCTTGTGTTAAGCTTGAAGGTAAACATATAATAAAACCACTGCACTGTAACCCCCTTACAAGAACATCATTCAAATATTCTTCTCCATTGTTAATTAAAACTATAAATTCTCTATTTTTATCGGTGCTATCGATACAATTGCATTGAATACACCTTCCCGTTCAAATATCGTAACAACATCGCACATCATTGAGTCCTCAATCAATTGGGTCTTTAGTAAATGTATTTGAAAAGCATTATTTTCATTTTGCAGTGCACAGGATTTGTTGTGGGTAGCCGATTGTACGTTTATTAGCTGAGTAGATCAGAAGAATGGAGATGTGATCCTTGATGCAAGCAAGAGCGAAGCGGTAGTAAACACGTCGCATACAAACATCGTACACGTTTTCCATTCAAACGCGTTGTGCAAATATGTCGGATGATGGCAATGATGACAGCATGTGCCGTGTTGTGTAACCTAACCTGATTGCCATTGGCAAAAGGGTGCATGGGTGAAAGCTGGGAAGCTTTCGCACGTTGCTGCAACCAGTCACACACAGGCATCACAGTGGATGGAGCAGGGGCACTGGATGTTATTTTGTAATGAGATGCATTTTGCATTATATACCAAGTACCTGGCTAAAATAAAATAGAATTGGGATTTTAAAGTGGGGCCACTTTTAGATAGAGAGGGTTCTTAGTTTCAATTAAATTAACTACTTGTTACCCAAATTTAAATTACTGACCAAACTACAAATTGCAACTCATGTGTCCCACTTTTCACAATATTTGAAAATAGTAATTATTTCTATCATAACGTATAATTTTTGTCATAGCCTACATGGAAAATAGTGGAACCCTTTGCAAAATAAAACCTAAGTAGATAATCTCCTTTCATCTCGCGTTTAGCCAGCGGCACAGGTTTTTGCTCTGGTGACATTGCCAGCATTAGAGGCATTACAAATAATTAAAATCATTCACATGAACTGTTTGATCTGGGATGCCATAAAACCGCCACAAAACAAACGGCAAAACGACACGACAAACACAAACCTGAATGAGTTGCGTAGGGATGCTGGGACAATAACATCAACATCAACAACTGGATACATCCTGAGGCAACATTAAAATTCGAAGTAACCTCAAGAAGTGGAATGAGAAAAAAGTATACTGTAGTTTGCAAAGTAAGTTACTGTTCTAAGGTTTATAATCGAATATGAACGGTGTCGTATGATGTGGTAGTGAAGTAAAAGAGTAAAGGGGTTGGAAAAAGTGTCATACTAATTTAAACCAGAAGCGTTTCTAATACACCACGACACAGCCTTACATTTGAGAGCCAAATTCATTGTTTGCTTTTAATATAGATGCAGGACATGCGCAAGTGGAACCAAAGAACCAAACAAGCAAGTGGTCTGGTTGATTAAAAATTCCAATTGGATTAGGCATGCTAAAATGGCAGCCCTTTTCACAACTGAGGGTTTTGTGAGTTTAAATGAAGTTTTTAGAGTGATATCTAACAACCTAGCTTCACAACAAATTGAAAATTTCTTATAAAACAACAAAAGGGTACTGATAAATAAATAAGATACCTCATGGAAAATAGGTAGTAGTTTTATGTTGTTTCTGATTCACTCTGTATACATACAAGGCGCGAATTCGTTCCACTCCGTGCGCGTAAGGGTGACAAGGGTGACAATATTAAAGTTCCACCCTCGCCTTACCATTAGAGCTTATTAAACTGGACGCGTTTTACTATCGTATCAAAGGAAATAAACGCTGAATAAAAAGCACTGCAACGTGTTAATACAAATAGCATGAACGCAATTTGAAAGGGCCATCAGAAAATTGTCCTGCTGCCAGTAGGAATGCTTGTTATACCATCGTTCAACTCGTTGCAAATTTGTTCCACGCCTGGACCAATTGTGAATTAATAAAACACCAACACGCTACATCTGTCAACTCACGCCTTGTGACTTATTAGTGCTTGAAGTAATAAATAAATTAAACACCACACTAATTAATTGCAACGGCAACATTGAAAAATGTTGTAATTGCTGATAACTTGAAATAATGGCTTAGAAATGAGGTTAGTTGCTGTGTTTGATGTATAATTGCATTTGATGCTGGTCGTGCTGATATTACATAGGTTTCCTGCATGATCATTCTGATACATTGATAGCGTTAATCAAATAATGTGATCTTAGGCCGCTTGATTACCGAAGTTGACACGGTAATCAACGTATTCAGCCGCATCTGCGGCTGGAATGGCAGCAAAGTTCATTACCAACGCAATTCCATTCCATCAGCGGCAGGGCGGCCATTATTTACTGCGACAGCGAATTACAATCACAATTAAGCAAATTACAATCACACTACTTTAATCAATAACCATACTTGACATTTTCTAGGTGCAATCTATGGTATGTGTAATGCGGGACTAACAATTTGCTTATTATCAATTGGTAGAGCTCACTTGATGAGATGAGATCCAAATAAATATTAGTAAATAGCTTCCGGCTTTTTAGGCAGTAGACTAAAAGACAGCATGTAATATTGGGAGGAAACGCGTGTCCCATCACCGTGTGTGGGAAACGAATGCAAGTGGCGGCGTACTCATCGCAGGACAAGCGCATCCCTGCTAATTTTCGACTCCTTGTTGAGAGCACTAAGGCTAAATACCAGCCTTGGCACGTGTTTGGCTAACAAGCCACACGTGCGGGGTTTGCCAGCAAAACCAAACAAAGAATCTCCGAAGTGTTGTAGAGTGGAACTGACAGTAACAGAAGGTCATCACAATATGATCTCCGAAAATGAGGTAATTACATGGTTCTATTGATTTTTCATATTCACACATTGTGCTTATTTTAATGTCAATAAAGAAATTATTACCTAGTACAACCTAATCTAAGGAAAGGCCGTTAATTTCTTAGTTTTTACATTCTAAAGATTACTTTGAAATTTTATGGATGAATGCAAACGGGTGTGGCTAGGGTTAAAACTGGCAAGTCATCTAAAGTGATCCCATACAATAATTTCTCACTAGCAAATTTAAACTGATGTTTAATTGAACACGAATGACTTTGATATAATATTCGTATGATTTTTTTTTCGTTTCTGTTCAATAGAATTGCTTGGTGCGCATGGATTGTTCAACATTTGACTGCAGTATATTTTGTAAAGTGGTTTTAACACACAAAATATTGAACATTAAATAAATAGAATAGATGATTAAATTAAAAATACAAAAAAAGATATGAACAGAACAGATATGACCTTATAACCTTAAAAAGCAGTATGAGAGTTGAATTGTGCATTCAATTTACCAATTTTAACGCGTGAAAGCATTTTTTACTCTTCTTTAAACTTTGTTCTTTGTTTTTAACAAACGAAAATTGTTAAAAAATAATTCATCTCGCAATTGTTTAAAATGGTAAAAAATAGGTTAATTAACTTAATATATTACAAAATGTCAAAGCAAAGTTAACCTTTCAGATACTAAAATTTAATTAATATATTTTATACATTTGGCTAGATGAAATATAATCAAACAATAAATTATTCACCATTAATCACTATGCTACTGTGATTCCAATATCTGCAGTACCTATCAATCGAAATTATTAGTATTTTCTGCCGGGTCATGCAGATAGAAATCAATTGCATTACATTTTATTATACCCGTATTCGCCTGACAATTTCCAATAAAGTAATAAAGGCACACAAAGCTAAATCCGACATCTTTGTGCACTTTTTTGCATGAATTATTGTCAAAAGGGGTTGACGGCTGAAGTGCAGCCGATGTAGACGAATTGCAATGGTAAGAACCGTTTTATCGGGGCGTTCAATCGAAGAAGAGATGGAGACGAGAACCAAGCAATCTTAACTGATGCGGCTTCTTTTATTGAACGGGTGGCGGTGCGGCGGTGCTTTGCCAGACCAACGGAAATGTATGAGGCAGGATGATCTTGACGTCGACGCAACGTGCAATTGTGGGATGCTGCTTGAATTCTAATCAAATCTATACTTGAAATGCCAATAAGACATTGGTGAAAACTGGAGGAATTGATGTATTTGCCGAAATTTGCAGAAAGTTTTATTACATTGTTTAATTTGATGGATATTTATAAATTTGGAGTATCAATTGGACATTTTGATCAATATGAATAATACGTAACAAATTTGTACATTTTAAAAAATTCCCAATTCAATTTTCAACTATTAAATAGTCACCATAAAGTTAGTGCATCTATAAAACACATTCATAATTTATGCACGAAAAGCCAGTAAATTATTAATGAAAATTTCCAGTGCTTGAAGTAAAAAGATTTATTCTATACATAAAGAGGGTGCGAATTCACGTATGCCATCCTCCATCAACGCGCACTGTTGACATGACATGACGCCCGCCGTCTCCTCTCTTGAGAGATAATTTATGTAATTAATGATGTAATAAAGTGGTGTAATATCGGCAATATTGGGGAGGATTAATCTATTAGACCTGCATTCAAGCGTCGTCAAGGGTGCCGCACTGCGATTCAACCTCAACAAGGGCGGCACGAAGGAGAACAACATGTTTTGCCATCTGAATTGTGCGAGACAATCGCAACGCAAAAGAGATGAAGCGATGTGTGGCACCCTCGTTTATTTCATTGTTAGCTTAGTTGGTTTAGCATATGTTATTATATCAGGGGTAGTTGGTACCCTTGAATGAATCAAATAAATGTTAATGGAACGATACAAATGTTGCTTGGAGGTGGAAAATGATGTAAAAATGTTGTTGTTTTTAGGTGTTTGTGGAAAGTGGAATTATTAATGGAGTGTAAAATTGAATCAATCAATGCAATCATTAATAATGCAGATGTGCTTTGGATGCAAATCAATGTAATGTGTGCAAATTCTATTCAAGCATTATAAGATTTTTTTTGTAATAAAAAAGTTAAACATTATTAAAATGTACAAAAATGCAAATTTTATAAGTTACGTTTATATTTGGGTCAATTAAAATAGAAGTTAAGTAATTCCTTGGCAATCTTCTAATCTTCCAACTTAAATACTCCTTGGAGACTTGTTGGCACGTCTATGAAAAATCCAATTTGTAGCAACAATAAAAACTTTTGTAGTTGCCAAGTGACTATTGTCAAAGTTAAACTTCTACCTTTGGCATTTACTTTTAAAACCATTTATCACCACTTCCCGAAAGCGAATAGACCAATAGACCAATAGAAGTTACAAATTTCAGCTCCTCAATGAATTCCAAACATAATAGAAGAATCAGAGACCAAGTTTATTGTCCTCTTAAAGTAATAGCACGTAAAACACCTTCACAATCTCCTCAATGAGCCTAAAATGTTTTCCACTCGAGTAACATCCAACACACAAGGAAAAACATAGTATTCTCGTGTTTCCTTCTCAATGGAAACGATGGTGGATTGTAGAGCGATCGTCCATGGAGCTGACTTTTGGGTGACTTTTGTGCAAATCCAAATCGGGGCCTGTTGACTTCTTACTAGCTATTAGACCAGCGTTTACTTTGGATGAGCACCCACGAAAGGAATTTAACGCTTCATTAGGTCCCAGACACCTTCCAAATGATATTAAACAGTGGATTTACAGAACAACCTACATATTAGCACACGTTCTGGACGAGGAACATTCCATTGACAATCAATTCAGGCTTAATCACAGAAATGAATGGATCACAATGATCACACGTGTTCCAAAAAGAACCTTTAAATTATTACCTTAAAATTGTTATTGGAATGCAAAGGTGTTGCACTCAAGGTGTTCACCAGCAGTTGTAATTTCACGCTGGATGGTTTCCAATGTGGCAGCAGATGACCAGAAGTGGTGTTCTGCTGAATTTGGTGATTTGTCATCGGTTGTTTGCGTAACACCTCTGGCACTGATTATTCCCTGAATAAAAAACGGCATAATAAACCTCCTCACTTGGAAGTGATTGAGTGTAATTACAAATAACGCCTTCAAATCACTTCTGGTAAACGTATAGCATGTAAATCCATCAACTTAGGAAATGTAGGACTAACCTAAAAAGTTATAACACGTTTGATCAGTTTGATGGATTAGGGATTGGAGATTTTAGTAGTAAGCCAAAACCATGATAAATTAAAGTTACTTATGTATGTCATATAAAGAAACGCCCTAGATTTAGAAGATTTACAACAAGGTTTACCAGATTATTTTTTATTTATGTCCAGCTACAATGAATTCCCTTGGGTTAATGGTATTTTCTAAATTTAAGTATCTTATAGCTCTTTGGCCTCTATCCAAAAATCTGCCAAATATTCCACTAGGACAGGAAGTTACAAAACTTTCTTGTCTTATGCTAACATTGCACATGGTATAGTTGGCAAAAATTTTACTAAGATTAGTTTTGCCCTTTTTAGGGTTTGTTGACGTCGTATTACATATTTTGGTATACAAGGAGAATTGAAATTATTTACTAATATTTCAACTGTTTGAAATATCTAGAAAAGTACGCTTTATGTAGTTATTGAAGAAATGATAACACTGTATCATAAAGCTGAGCTTTTCGAAGACTAAATTGAATGCAGAAGTAGCCAGCATCACTAGTCAATGTCATGCACGAGTGGAAACGATTCTCACTTGGAAATTCAGTGCACAAAACATTCCGGGAAATTGTTATTTTTCCTGCGCAACATGAAGCATGTATTCTAACTGAGCAGAAGGGAATAATGCATCAAACTGGATCAGAAATGATAAAGGAGCCTAAAATAAAATGTACTGCACGTAGACACTCCATACATTTTATACCCAATATAAAATATATTTTCCCATTAGAACATATATTTATCAATGATTTACTATACAATCAGTTAAAATGATCTGATGTGACCTTTAATTTGATTCCCTCTTACCTACTATAAGATAATAATTACTTGCATTATGGTCTAAACTTCAGAGGGCTAAACTATCATATCAATATCGCAATCTGAACACTTGGTGACCATTTATCGTTACTCCCTATGCAAATCCATCTGTTTTGATCTTGGCATTCCGTTTAGTGATTGCAACCCTCCAAAGTCCAAACATTAATGCCCACCAAAAAAATATTGCATTCATCATTGATCCCATTGATAAATTGGTTTAAGTACACTTATTACAAACATCATGTACAATTCTTTCCGATAAAGATAAAACAAGTTAGTAATAAGTAATAATAAATGCAAATGTAGACTTTATTGCATATTTATTCACTGCAAGCAGAATTTATCACCACCTTGTATGAGTTATGACTTGTTAAACACCCTCGGTAGGTAATTAAAGTAGTGTCGAATGCAAATAGGACTACACGATATATTGTACAACGTTTAATTGTACGATTGTGCGCGTGTAAATTGTACAATTGAACAAAAGGGTGTTTCATCAACTCTACACCACTTGGAGTGTATATTTTCCGTTCACACCTCGACACGTATTACTTTTATTGCACCCATTCATGCGATTGTCTGCCTTTGGCCAGGTATGAATAAGCGAGGCGACTAATTGGTGGCAAACTGTCCTGATCCTTGAAAAAATACACTCAAAAAGTGGTCGCCATAAATTTGAGACGCGGGTTCAAGAGGCACCCCAGAACAGGGCACAAAAATGTGTTTTAATATTTTAATGAGACAGCTGCCTCATGACCGTGTGCAAACCCTCCGTACAAGTGTGAACTATTCATCGTGTATGTCACTGGATATGTAATGGAGGTAGGTTTTATTTAAACGAAGTTCAAACTCAGTGAAATGGACCAAAAGTATAGAGGTTTTGATTGGATATAAATTTTCACTTGGATTCAAAGGGTAATGTCATTACAGTCCATGTTGGATTGGAATTAACGTTAATAGTCATCGATGACTTATTCAGAACGTAGTTGGTCCTGGCTGGTCTGTTGAGAATTCAATTTGGTCTCCATATCATGACTATTGTAGTTATGGTACCAGAATTCCATGAGTTTTGTTATTTATTTACAGAAAAATGAATTTATAACCCGTTGGACATAGTTACCTCATGCAAATCTAAAAAATCTTCACTCTTGAAACCCCAAAAAGCAAACTGATCTCCACCTTTTTATGTAATTCCATTGAGGTTACAAAATGCAATGGTTTTTATTCTCTCACAATCACCTCAAAGAGTGTCACTTAAAGACCTGTCAATCATCAATTTTGAGCGTTGCAAGGCTAAAATCCTTTTAACGGTCCGTCGGGTTGAAATAAAACCCTCCGTTACACTACCACTCCAAGTCCATGGAGCACTTTGTCAGAGACCCTCGCTATCCCAAGCCTTCCATGTGAATACAACCATCGACAATAATTTGTCATTTGTTTAAATCAATTACACATGACGACAACATGTAAACATCTTCGAATAAGAACGCACAAGTACAACACGTGAATAATAATCATGTGAACATTCTAAGTACCAAATTCCTCTAACACAATCAACACAATAACATTATTAATCGATGCAGTCATTTGGTTCCTTTGTCACCTCAAGTACACTTTCACTACACAATTCATTGCAAACATACTGTCTTCCAAGCTGGAGTTTTTATTATCCGATCGACTCAAATATTATGCGGCTTTTCAGCATTGTCTGCAACAGCTTGACTGGAAACCAAGTGAGTGCGTTAATAAAAAAGGTAATCAGCTTGTGGAAGGCTGGTGACATTTAATTGTTTGATTGCAAGCGATACCTACTTGCAAACCTACCAACCAGAAGTAAAGTATCCTTTGATTCAAGATACTTTTATATTATTACAAGATGCACTCAAATTTCCATTGAAGATTTTTATTACCACTGCATTCGTAATAATACAATTAAGAATAAGTGTCCCATCAAGTTTTAAAATAAATCTCAAGTTATAAAAGATGGATTAATTTCTAGCTATGATGAATTTACCACTAAAATTACATTTCGTTTAACGTTAATTTCATTTGCATGATTCGCATCGTAATCCAATTCATTGTGGGAGCCAACGAGGTTGCATTTCAGTGACGTTCCGTGTCATGCAATAATAATTCGATTAGATGGGAAATATTAAGAAAGCGTGCGTGATAGAAAACTGGGTCACGCAAGTTATCCCACTTCACCTCAATTGCTTTCTATACTCGCGATCGATGCCAGGAATGTTTAAAACGTTTTGACAATTTCCTGGCCTCAAGGTTTCCCCGTACATAATTTAAATTTAACACCAGGAGTACCAGCAGTAATTCAATTCGGATGCACAAACACGTTTTGCCACTCTAAAGACAAATTCAAAAGAAGAAAATCTGTTGTAGTTGAGCACGAAACATAAACTTTGCTTGCCAATTTGATCTTGATCTTTTAGGAAGCTTAGATTTTTGTTGCTTTGTATATTAACTAAGAACAAAAACCTTGTCAACGCAAATATTTGTGAAATTCTTTTATAACATTCTACAAAAAGCATTCAACTGTAGATCTCGTCGGCAACCTTTTCTTGTTTGCCGACAAACATGGGAACCAGAAGTTAAGTAATAATATTGCCTTGTTTACTTCAACTCCTTTAACTCTCCCACAATTTATCAATTCAATTCGGATGCCTTTGTACTAAAAGATATCATCTTAAGCATTGAAATAGCTTCCTCAGTCTAGTTTTCTTCTAATATAAAAACAACACCTTCTTCTTCAAAACTTATACACTCTCCTCTTATGAATCCAACAAACCCCACCTCCCTCCCCGACCACAACTTAAAATTATGCTGTATTTTCCGGAAAGCTTTGAATTTAGTGAAGTGTTATACTTAAAAAAAAAGTCGCGCTCTTCGTTTTGAATGTATTTCCCAATAATGCTAATAATACATTATACTTGACTCGCCCCATTATTATGCGCTTGGCTTGTTAGTAGTGTCTAATGAATGCAACAGCACATCTTTTTGCGGGTCTTTGACAAATCGACTCGTTGCTCGTTTACAACTTTCCAACCTTATAACAACAACTGCAGCACACTAGAGATCTGAATGAAGTTGGACTTAAGTCACAATGCACCCTCACTTTGCAGTGAAGAGATAGCTATATAGAATGCTTGAAAATATGAATGAAATATCAGGCACAATGCGAGGCAAAAAGTATTTAAAAATCAGCTCTTCATGAATGAAACCAAGTCGAATCCACAAACGTACGGATATATTACTACGACTTTAGTGCATAATCGTCTTTCAGATAGATTTTTACCTGTGTCATTCAATGAGCGGCACGATGAAGGAATGACACCTTATAGATCTCATTTGGTTACACCTACAAGCACCTACAACGGTCTAACAAAGGTTGGTGGATGATGGGATACAAGTGCATCAGACAACAATAAATTTTTTATTGTGTGTAGGATTGTCAAAGCGAGTACCGAACATGAAGGTGAAAAAGTATTTTCATTCATTGGCATACTGAATGAAGAGAGAAATTTGACGTGGTTCATTCATTCTGCCGAAGTTTGGAGCTACTCAAGGCTTACAAATAACTTTTAAATTTGTTGCAACAATTGGTTAAGAAGTATTCTGGACTTGTGATGCTGCGGTAAAGAATTGCACACAAAATAGTTGCGTAGAAAAAAAATCCAACATAAAAGTTAATGTTGAATTCAGTCCAAAGGGAAGGGTTTTTATAGGTAAATTATATTGTAGCATATTGCTCCCTTGATATAATAAAGTGAAGTGCACAAGATGAACGATAAACCACTAAACAGTTGTTCAAATTTGTAACAGCACTTAACCACCCATTATAACATGAAAATGATTGACACTCTGACAGGACGTGACAGAAAAAACCACAATGCTTCACATCCTAAGTACTTTGCCATAATAAACCATATATATGTTAAACTAAATTGGTTACAACCTACTATGTTGTAACCTACTTACCAACCACAAATTGATTATCCCATAATTAAATTATTTGTTTTGTTTCCAGTTTGCTTCAACCCTATATTTCTTGGTTTATTTTTGATATATATTTCAAGAGACATTTTGAAGACACCCTTGACACTGCAAAGAAATACGCATTTAAATGATTTTATTCAACTTGGCGCATTTTTCAAGGTTTTATAGTTTGCTATTTTAGTTTATTCTATGCGGTGGAAAACTTGGCAATGCTTCCTGCCCCAGCCACAAGTTAAGAAGTAAAATTCTATATTTTATTTGAATTTTATTAAGTTATGCGCAGTAACACTTCCTAGCAAAATGCAATTGAGTATGTTTGGCATTTCCAGAGGAAACGACAAAATCGTAAATCACGTAGAAGACATTCAGAAAATTTAGATTAACTAAATAAAATGCAGAGTAAATTGCTTCAGGCATCAGCAGATTACCATAAAATCATAATCTTCGATAAAATATTTTATATTTATTAAACTTTGGTATAAAACTATATCTACACTTCTGCATCATTTGTACAAATATACAACTTCTGTACAATCAAATACAATTACACAACATGATTCTCTAATTTATATTCTCGTTCATCAAAATTAGTAACATCAATATCATCTTCCTCTCCTTCGCATGAAGAAGTACTGTTTTTAGACTTCCTAGATGAAGAGCAAGTTCTAAGGCAACAACATTTCTTAGGTGATTGTCCAGCAACTCCATTTGCAGCTGGTAGGTCCTCCTTCTTGTACTTTACACGACGATTTTGAAACCAAATCTTGACTTGCTTTTCAGAAAGACGCAGACAAGTCGCGATTTCAATCCGACGGAGTCTTGACAGATACATATTAGAAGCAAATTCTCGTTCTAACTCCAATAGCTGCTTAGAAGTAAATGCAGTACGGATTCTTTTCGAGGAATCTTTATCATCCACAACCGTAGCTGATTTGCTTGGTGGTGGTGATGGTGGAGTAGGAGTTGACTCCCGGCTAGTTAATGGTGGTGATGGCATTGTATGCCCTCGTGGACTATTCTGTGGAGAGTTTGATGGACTGTATACTGTTTGACTATCAAAACTCAGTCTTGGGTTTTTCACTTGATGTGCCTCTTCAAAATGTGGTGAAGATGCTTGGCGTTTCAATCCATTGAAAGGTCTTCCCATTTGAGGTGCTGGCAATGATGGAATCATTGGCATTGGCAGTGATGGCATTGTAGGTATTGAAGGCACTGGTCTAATCGGTTGTTTTAACATTCCACCAAATTGAGCTTGAGCTTGTGCTTGCTGTTGAGCAAGACTCAGTGAAAACAGATAGGAACTAATGTAACTTGGTGGATAGGGCAGCATTGGACGTGGATCACCCATAGGTGTTGTTATGTATTCCTTAGGTGGGTTGTTGATTAACGAATCCACGAAGAACGAACGCGACATGTTCATGATTTACTACACTGGATCTCACAAGGATATGCTGTATAAAGCTCAGATGTTAGTAAACTACTGCTAGATTCATGACCATGGTACCTTTATATATCAACAAGGGTTCAAGTTGACGTATGGTCGAGGTGGTAGGGTGTTTATAGGGTGAACCCTCCACTTAGTAAACTCCACCTATTTTCGTACCCTAGGTTTCTTTCTCTGTCGATCCTTGCGGTCTTTTGATGTTTTTTTACAGTGCCAACCCTCTGAATGATAGTACTTGGCAAACATTGGCCTCTTCCTCAAACAAATCTACCCCAAAGCTCCAAGGACATACCAAACGCGCTAATGCTATATTTGTGGATCGTTTCGTTACTATTTATTCGGCTAGTATGTTTAGTTGTCCGGACAATGCGTGCAGAATGAATGAATCAACGAGGGAGTCGATGCATGAACGTACTGCAAAAAGCAGGCTCTAAGAGTGTGCGATACCCGACGGTTGAATGGTTTCTGATGGGTTGCATTTATTGCTCTTAATTGGACCATATTTGCTTAGAGGTTTTACGCGTCGACTAGTTTTAATCTTGTCCATAACTTATAAGATTATCTACATCAAACAAGACTGAAAATAGTTTTTGTTTGGTATAAAGATGATTTTTTGTTGGCTTCATAACCAAGCTAACCAAAACCTAAAAAGTGATAAAACATTACTATTACAACAACAGTCAAAGAAGAAACCTCTTCAGTCTACAATTTAATTGGCTTGATTTATTTTAAATCCCCAACTTGTGCAACATAGTATCAATAATGGACATCTCAGAATGATTATCCATCTGATAACATTGATAGCTACCAGTTTGCTGCACTGATAGAATTAGTTTTTATATGCTTCACCCAATTAGTCATGTTGTGTTCCACTCGAGGAGATTCGACTGTCAACAACAATAAACATCTATCTGCAATTGTTATTTCATTCCTTTCTGCTCTTATCCAATAATAACTGTTCATTATCTTTTCCCGATGTATTCGAGACAACCCTTTCCATGGGCGGCGTGCAAAGGGTGATTCAGTTAGATCAACCTTCCAAGCAAAATGTAACCTAACGCCGCAAATTTGAAATGAAAACATTTAATTGTAAGTTGTGCGTTGCATTGTTCACGATGTCGCTTCTTGTTACGTTCATCGTTTTGTTCGACGTCGGTGTTCTGTGGCGGGGGCAACAATGCAATCATCCCTTTTGATGCTCCAAGCTTGGCACAGAAGTGCAGTCCCTCCTCGCAGAGATCAAAACGCATAATAGGAATTTGAGTTAACTTGAGGGATTATGATGTGGTATGGATCGCAATTATAATTTTATACTTTTAATCGGAGGTTTTATCAGATTGTACGTAAAATGTTTGATTAAGGCCCTTTACTACAAAGATAATTTATGTTTTGACTAGTTCTTGGAAACCTAATTCATGAATGAAGTTTTTCAATTCGTCTCGCTTTGGAAATCCATTTAATTCTGACAAATTGCAACCATATCGAATGCATACTGCGTGTATTGTGCAGCCCTTGAAGTTCACATTCTGCGCATTCACAGCCAACGAGGCAACAAGGAAAACATTGAATGAAAATGCACAAATGTGAATGATACACACATTTCCAACCGCAATAGGCGAATAAAACACATCAAGAATCATGCATTCAATACGATAAACACAATGAATTGCACTTATGGCAATTCTTTCATTCACAAGCCGCAAATTAGTCGACTTCTATGCATCCCTACAGGACTGGCAGATGAGACCCAACTACTCAACACCTTATTGTCATGATAATTCCTACTAAAACTCAACTCCCAACTTGCAATAATGAAATTAAACATATTGAAATCTCCACGTAGTAAATTGCATAAATATTCGTGTGACTCAAGAGATTTTCCATTTCCATACCATGCGTTGCTAACTAACGGCTTAAACTGCCATAACACCCCCTTAACAAGTCTGGAAAGGCCAGTTAACACACATCTATTAATACAACTTTTCGCTTGTAACTTCCGGACGTTTTTTCCTCTCGTTGCTGCTTCGTGGGGTGGCCAAACAAACGTCTAATAAACGCCTAATTGTGTGACGCGTGCGGCGCGATGGAAAACCGCTACAAGCAGCCACGCGACTTCATTTCCTGTTTTCCACCCCCACACACGTTTAGACCATTACTTGCATTGCATTGCCGCGTGTCCGCAATTCGTTACAAAGTTTTCGATAGTCAGAACTAAGGAATATGCTTTGGTGCTTTTATCAATGCGTTATTTTATTATTAACGCTTTGGGAAGTCAAGCAGTACAGGGTTTCAAGCGGAAGTTGGTCGTTGATTAGTGATAATTTATATGCACATGAGCTGAAAGGAATTCTTTTTGAATGGGATTTTTAAAAGAGAAAATATTAAACAATGTGAGAATTCAATATTTACAGAAGAATTTTTCTGGAAAATACATAATGACCTTTTTGAAAATTAAAAGTTGTTAAAAACTTTTTTTTTTGTTGAACTGGGTTACGTAGTGTTTGATATATTCGGCATGTGCCCTTTTTCAATTACCCATTATACATTCTTTAGATTTAGGCTGCATGCATTTGATTTAGTTTAGTGCTTTGCATTCATAGTGGTGTCGCTACCGTAGTAGATAATAATGTGAAAGAAATCCTCGAGATTGCGCGATAATTCGTTACCTTCGCACCTCTGACGCGAGCGCCACAAAGCCACCGAGATCTAATGGCTGCAAATCCTGGAAACTGTATGACAGTCGACATTCCACCACTGCACGAACAACATCTATTGCAAGTTACTCTCCTCAAAACTAATTCCACATCTTATCATATACTATTAGAACCACTAATCTCTAATACAAATACTAACTCAACAGCACAGCTTCTATAAGCAGCAAAACAAAATCATATTCTAATAAAAGCATCAATAAAATAAATAAAAAATACAATATTTTCTAATATAACATTAGTAACATTTTATCTCATTAAGAATAATCATCCATTTAGATTTTCTGTAAAGATTTTAAATGTTTTCAATTACATTTGATTATTTAAAATTATTAGGATCTTTTTATAGTACATAAACCCGTTGTTTGTCCAAAGGATTATCTCCCCCCAATTGGTTAATCTTATAATTACAATATTATACCGCTCTCTTCATTGAATATTTCCAAAATTCTAGAAAATGACTGGTACTTATTAATTCGATCGCCATTTCAGCGATTAATCTTAATCTAATGTGACATGAGGCGCGTGTTGACATACAAAACCTTTCAGGCGTCTGCGAAAAATGCCGAAATAGCTAAAAGCAGGCCTAAATGCAACGCGATAGAAGCGCAAATCGGATTAAAACACTGAACAGCAGAGCGCATTATGCACGTACTGCCATTTTCGGCGCACAGCTTTGACAATGTTGAACTCTTGCTTAGTGGGGATGATGAACGCTTTTCATATTTCCGACACAGGCACCGTTCATGTTGAAAATGTATTCTAGTTGAGAGTAATTTTCGGATAAAAATTCCCTATTTTCGAAGGGATTATCACTCACCCCAATGCTTGTTTACTTGGATTGTGTAAGAAGATTATATTTAGAATAATTCAATATTCATATTTGGAGCAAAAATTCATTTTTGAATTCAGTTCCAGATCATAGTTTTTGGTGATTTTATAGAAGTTCCAAGTTGGAAACGTAGATTTCCACTTACTACCTTATCGGCCTTGAGAAATCGCTTAACAAGCTAATAAAAGAGCATGCATCTATTGATAGTTGCATTGTTCCATTTGCACATTGCTCAAACATGGAACCGCCAAAGCTGACCGTTGTGTGCTTTTAGGGTGAAAACGGAAAAAAGCGTGTAGCCGACAGCACCTGGCAGCTCAATATATCGATGGCAGCGAATGCTCATCCAAATCATCCACGCGTATAATTAGCAGAAAATTGTACGCAAAGCACGCACGAGAAATGTGTAAAAAGGTAATAAAATAAAATATGATGCGCAAAAAGCAAGCCCACCTAGGGTGCCATACACTCCAAATGCTATTGTTGTCAATCCCGGTATTGTTAGCAATGTGAGGCAATGTTGCGGAATTGTCGAATTAGTAACTAAACGAATTACACGCGTCGTACTCGGGCACGTATGAAGAAGAAAAGGCTCTCAACCTCTTCCCTTAGAAAGCTCAAGATGACTTCTCGAATTTATCTTGTGTATATTGTGTACCTTCTTCTAGGTGGTCACGTATCATGGTCACCATTAGGTTACACAAATCGAACAAAATAGATATTCACATGAATGAAATGGATGAATGGGAGAGAAACTCAGCGAATGACGATTTGTAATATGTTTCGAGTATTTATATGCTTGTCGATGCGCAAATACGATTCAAGTGGAGTGCCACGTATGTTCAACAGTAGTAGGTTTGTGTTAATAGTACACCAGGTTCCTTTTGAATATCGCGAGAGTGGAACGAATTCGGCGAGAAGGCACTTGGAGGGTTGCGCAGCTCAATTCTATACGCGTTACTAATTTATTATCGTGGCATTCGTGTTTGTAATGCAATCAAGAGGGCAAAAGCTTGTCTTTATTGTGGGACTCTAACATTATTATTGTACATTCACAGATGTTGTGCAATTTTTTAAATATCAGTTGGGACAAATGATTTTGAAACAAAAAAGTGCAATATAATCGAGATTGTCATTCAGAAAAAAATAAAGGAATGATAATCAGAATAATAAATAAACTAAACCGTCAAATAATTAAGCAATAAAATTAACCCAGATATTATTCTGTAATGAGTACATACAATTGTGACGATATCCTAGGTAAAACAGAAATTGTAGATACAACAGTAGGAGAAGAAGATGCTGCTCCTCCCAAGCCAACGCGCCCAAAAACCTACTTCGAGAAATTCTGGTGTGCAATTGAATGTGCGTTGGTAAAACCGGTAGAATTCGTACACGACTCTATAGTGGTCCCAGACCGTAAATACTATGAATGGTACCATCAGAAGTTTCCTCGTGTGCCCACAATTGATGAGTGCTATGAAGGGGATCCCGTTTGCTTTACTGAAGCAAATTGGCAATACAAACGCGACCGTCTTGTGGACTCAGAAATAATTTCTATTTTGCGGCAGCGATTTGAGAATTGCATTCAATATGAAACTCCGCATCACAAGGAGCGGTGCGTTAACTTACTAAATGATTATGAAGAAGCTAGTAAGAATTGGTTTATTAAGTATGGTGACTTAGGAGCATTTCATGATGTCCTCAAATGTTACATGAAACAAAAGCATAGGATGCTCTGGGAAAATAAATATGGAGAAGTTGGAAACGGCATGATAGAACTAGAAGTTAAGGAAGGTGAATGTAAGAAGTAGTTGTTGTATTTTAAGTTTTAAATTGCATAAGATTGGCTATTATTGTTACTGTTAATTAATTCTGCAATGTAATTTTTTCTGAATGTAAAATTTTTTAAAATCATGAAGTAAAAGACCTTGAATAGTATATCGTAGGTTATTTTTGTGCGCCGGCTTATTTTGCTTGAGTGACTTAAATCGCTTGAACGACGTGAACTTTGCCCCGTTTGCGTCCATCCTCTCATTTCACGTCGATTTATTCAGTGCATATTCTGTCGTCTGTTCGCCGGGTTTTACAGCAGCATTGTGTAAAAGAACTGAAAGTCACATTTGCATATTATGACAGACACTCAAGGCAAAGTATATAATTAAAAATTATCCATACTTAGGTATTAATCAAAATGTTTTTAGCCCATCTTGTGCAAGGCAGCAGTGTGCTGGGGACCCAATGAAGATCTTACAATAGAAGATGTGGAAGTGGCACCACCTAAAGCCCATGAAGTAAGAATTAAAATCTTCTACAGTGCTGTATGCCACACTGATGCTTATACCAAGGAAGGCCATGATTCAGAAGGAGTTTTTCCTGTTATTCTTGGCCACGAAGGTGCTGGTGTTGTTGAGAGCATTGGAGAAGGCGTAACTAATGTGAAACAAGGTATGAGAAACAAAATTGCAATGCATTGCTTCTTTGATATTAAGTGTTTGATAATATGTTATAAATAGGAGACAAAGTTATTCCACTTTACATTCCACAATGCAAGGAATGTAAATTCTGCAAATCGCCAAAAACCAATCTTTGCCAGAAGATTCGCGTTACTCAAGGAAAAGGTGTGCTTCCTGATGGTACAACTCGTTTTACATGCAAAGGCAAGCCAGTGCACTCATTCATGGGATGTTCAACTTTCTCCCAATACACTGTGGTTGCTGATATCTCAATTTGCAAAATTAATGACAAGTCACCATTGGAAAAAGTCTGCTTGTTGGGTTGTGGAGTTCCTACTGGGTATGGTGCTGCATTGAATACAGCCAAAGTAGAGAAAGGATCCACTTGTGCCATTTGGGGTCTTGGTGCTGTGGGACTTGCAGTTGCTCTTGGATGTAAAGCAGCGGGTGCAATCCGCATCATTGGCGTTGATTTGAACCCATCCAAATTCGAAGTTGCCAAGAAGTTCGGCGTTAACGAATTCGTCAATCCTAAAGAATATGAGAAACCAATTCAAGATGTTCTTGTTGAACTGACTAATGGTGGACTTGATTACACATTTGAATGCGTTGGAAACGTGAATACAATGAGAGCTGCGTTGGAAGCTTGTCACAAAGGCTGGGGAGTATCTACCATCATTGGAGTTGCAGCAGCAGGACAAGAAATTGCAACCAAACCATTCCAGCTTGTGACTGGTAGGGTATGGAAGGGAACTGCTTTCGGTGGATGGAAGAGTATTGATAGCGTACCTCAACTGGTTGAAGAGGTTCTAGCTGATAAACTGCCACTGGATGATTTCATTACGCATAATTTGCCATTGGAGCAAATTAACGACGCATTCACTTTAATGCATGAGGGTAAGAGTCTCCGAGCGGTTATACAAATATAAACAATACGCATCATTTAAAAAATATAAAAATAAATACTTTTACGTATAATTATAACCATTACGCCTACGTATCCATCATTTTATTTGCAATGATCTGGCACAATTTGTCATTACCAAGACTTTGAAGCGAAGATATAAATTGGCGATCCTTCGTTAGACTCTGCAATGCCTTCTCTGAAAATAGATTAATCATGTTTATCCCTTCCTGGTATTTCACATCATTAGGAAGCATTTTTATCAATCGGCAAGTGTTTTTCGCAGTAACCGCTTCAAATTGTAACGAGGCATCTTTCTCGCGCATTTTCTAGAATTCCAAAAATTGTAGTAAAGAAGCAATTGTAGTAATGAGTTGAGAACAATATACCTTGATGCAAATACCATAATTTGATAAATAATAAGAAAGTGCCGAAAATACAGTTGTGTTTTCCATGTCTTGTGTGTTAGTAACTTCACAAATTAATATTAGAGAGTCTGTTAGTGACTCCACAGCTTTTTGTAGTCCAAGATTGGTTGCCAACTCTTCAGTGATTTGCAGCCACTCGGAAGTTACGCACCTCGACAATATCTACAATGCATTAATATTATATAGTATACTATAATTTATGGGTAAATGGTACCTTTATCAGTTTACTAATCATTGTTGCGTAGGAATCTGTAGTAAAGGTGGGAAAAACATGATTTAGTAAACTAGGACTTTGATCTCCACCCAACAGTGTTAAATAATAACTGTTGAGTTTGTTTAAATCAGCCTTTTGAATACCACTAATGTCTGTAACATAAGTTTGCACAACAGCCTTACTCTTCAATGGGAATCTATAGTAAAAATTGCAATCAAAGTTTACCTTCAAAGGAACCACTCATTTTAGTTAAAATTAAAATACTTGATGCACAAATTCCAATTCTAACTGAACTGAAGTTGGAATATTTCACTCTGTGTTTTTCCAAGTTCTGTACTAATTCAATGCTCAATCCTTCCCTATATGTCTCGTTTAAAGAATTCACCGGAAGAAGCTAAAGTAGTTCAAATTATTTCACAAATTCCACCTTGAATTCAATAATTTACCTTAATAATCTCTAAAATAGCATTCAATCGTTCATCAGTTTGTTCAAAGGCTAGAAGCAATGGCTTCAAGACATACTCAAACAACTTATTAATCTCAGTGCATTCAGTCTTAATTAATGTGTTCATCAGCTGAAAAAGACTGCTAATTTCCTTCTCTTTAATGTCATCTAAACCCCTGATGATTTCTTCAAGTTTTACCAGTGGAAAAAAGTTCATACTAATCACATACTTTGTGGTTTTGAAAAATTGCTCAAGCCATTTTACGTAAATCTCATTTTTAATGCACTCTTTGAATAAAATCTCCACAACTTCCTGGGGATTCTCAAGCATTAAAAGTTCAACATCACGAATAAGATATTCATCACATCCATTTTGCATTTTGTTCAAAAGCAGGGTGAGTTGTCCTTGAACTGATGAGAATTCAATGTATGCTTTCCAAGGTTGATCAATCCAAAATGATCTTGAAATTAAAGTTGAAAGATTGCAGACTGATAAATGTGCAGCGCACTTTATTGCAAGTCGTTTTGAGGTTTCATCTTTAGTACTTGCAAGTTTTAACAAGGTAAGTACTTCGTCCAACGTACAGAGTGTACTCCAACGTTGTAAGCAATCACGACTTGTTGGAATGTCGAAAATATCACTTTTTCGAACTAAGGCAGCAAACCAACGACGTTGATTTGCATCAGCATCATTGATATGATTCACAACTGATGTACTTGAAGCACGTGAGATTATTTCCGACAAAGATTTCGGTTTCTTTGCCATACATGTTAGTAAAGAGACTAATTCTGCTGCTGGTTTAACTTTTGTATACTTTTCAATCACCTTATATGCTTCAGTGCCAATTGTATATTGGAATGGCATGTCTTCAAGTTCCACCTGGTTATGTTAATGTGAGTATATTAAAATATTTATGAAAATGTCAACAAATACCTCTGCCCAAGTACAAAAAATGTTGACTGTGACTTGTTTCATGACAATTGATGTAGTTAATACCAAAGCATCAACTATTTTCCCACAGGCAAGATGTGTTTCATTTACAAGAAGCAACATTTTAAAGAGTTTATGTAGTGTATAACCAATATGAAGGTCCCTTTCAGTATCTGTTCCATTCGGTAAACTAATTGATGGATGCACACTTAGATACATAAGTAGCTTAACAATTATATTGTTGATGTTCCTAATATAATCAAAAACCTGTAAAACTGTGACTATAAGAATTTGAAATAAAGAATGTCCCACATTTCTTACACCATTATCTTGAATATCTGTTGAATTCACCTTTACAATTAAGCTTGTAACAATAGAATCCACATTCATAAGTGTCTTTGTACCATGGCCATGGATAAATATGTCATTTGCAGCATCAAATAACTCTGGAACAATCTGCAAAGGCAAACTTGTTGCTACCTTACCAAACACATCAATCAAGTCTGCATCAATTGCAATCACAATTAGAAGAAACTTTGAACATTTTGGCATTATATTCATCAGATGACTATATTCCTTAATAGTTGATAGGCTGTCATTGTTGAGTTTAGTGTTCAAGATGAGAAATAAGAGTATTTTCTGAATGGCTTCATTGTTGCAAGTGTAGGGATTCGAAGGTTCTGTAATATAACTTTTGGAGAGAAGAAACTGTTTGATTTTACTGACCACCAGATCAATGCTAGATTCATTTCCTAGAACGTATTATATAAGAGTTATACTGTTAGAAACTTGTATTTTAATAATATATTGAAGAAAATAACATGCCTTTGAGGTTAATATGTACGTACCGCCTTTGTGTTGAATTTTTGTCAGTTCACCAACTTGTCTCTCACATTCTCCTATAATATCTTGAATTGCAATTAAATCCGGTGTTAGTTCCATTATATTTTATAGATATCTTTGTTTTTAATGCGTTTTTATAAGATTTTATGCGGTTCACCTCACCAGGCACAGCTCGTAACGACGTAACGATTCACAAACCCCGACACATGACGATTGTTTAGTCTTTCGCAAATACCTAGAGGTCGCAACGTATATTTTTTTAAAACTTTACAACTTTAAAAAAGTTCTGTTCAGAAGTGAAATAGGAATGATTTAATATTATCTATTGTATACATTATAATTTATTTTATCATAAATTTATTTTTATTTTGGGGCAGGTACATTAGCAACATAATTCTTGTTCCAATTACCAGGAGGGTCGTAATTACAAACAACATAAAAAGTTCCATTATTCTTAAAAAGACCAACTCCTAATTTATTAGTGTTCTTCCACACCACTTGAGTAAAATGTGCTGCTTTAAAATCAGTAGGTTCCCGTCCAAAAGTGTAGAATTTAATCTCGTTATACCAAGTATCAACTGCTGTCTCAGCACGCATCAAATAATTGGGATCTGAAGACCGAAAATAGAAGATATTTTCACCATATAAATTTTCAGGGTTATGCTGCATTGTTTTAGATTTCCCCATGGTATTAGCCCATTTCTGACTATATTGACAGAGCTTTTCATCGAGTATCAATGGAGGAACACCATGTTTAGCCCTGTACATGTTGTGTTGCTTTAAACAATCAGTGTTAAAGTCACCACTATAAGATTTGTCAGCTGTTGCTGATGATGCAGCAAGCACTGAGTGATCTATAGATTTAGAAGAGGGTATTGCTTGGACTTTATTTGGGGGTAAAACATTGCTTTGGAATTCTCCTCGCATATTCCCAGCAGGTGAATATCTTGTAACTACAATAATCCTACCTCCTTTCTGTGCAGCACCAACGCCTAATTCCTTGCTACTCTTCCATATAACTTGTGTGAAATTCAGAATTGCAGCATTACTTCCTGATGGTTCCTTGGAATAATCGTATTCCGACGCTTTGCTGTACCACATTTCGACTGGGATGTTCCCAGTGATGTTATAATTGGGATTAGATGACCTAGCTGAGTAGATATTCTCTCCCAAATCCAGGTTGTTGCTGTTTCGTGGGGTTCCTTCAGAGAAGAGTTTTTCAGCAAATGTTTTAGCATCCTGAGAAAGATGTGCATTGTAAGTCAAAGGTGGTACACCATGTTTGGCACGGAATTCATTGTGAGCTTGAAGGCACTCTTCTTCAAACGTCATTTTGAAACTGCACACTTGAATTGAATTATACCGCGTTAAAGTACAATGGTGTAATGGTAGTGCAATTTGAAATAATTTAGAGTTTATATATGTGGCTGTTATCAGCGACTAGAGCGGGATGCAGGTAAATCAACATGGTTTTATTGTTTTAGAAAATAGTATTAGTGACATTGATTAAGATGACATTACATCATCCCTGTTTACTGAGATTGATATGCTATTATTGAGGATCAATTAAGATAAAGTCAAAATGGTACAAATTGGTAAGGAAAATCCTTGTATTTCTAACGGAGGACCCTTGAAACTTGAAATTCTTGGTTTAATAACCCACAATAAAGTTGGTATTTTGCGATATGAATGCAAACAATTACTCATTCATCATTAATGATCCACATTAAGCTAATTTTTCACAAGAAATGAAATCATTATGTTCCAGTATGAATCATTCTAGGTCTCATTGCGATAAAACAAAGGAAAATGAGTTGAGAGTAATAACAAACATTTCCTTTTTGAACTGGTCCGAATCATTCCGGTTTCAACTGTATCCTGGATGAAGAACATTTTAATTGCGTTGGCTTAGCCAGCCACCAGCCGTCGCTTGTTTTCACGCTTTGCAACCTGCCCTGTTTGCCTGCAAGTAATCCAGCAGACCCCGCGCGTTATTACACTTTAACGACCATGCGGTAATTATCACCCGGCAACCGGGATGCATCCCGGTGAATAAATCCGTTCACTGGCTTCGCATTTGCCAAGTGTTGCGACCATCCGGCTTACTGCCATTGTCACAAATGAGTTGCGATGATGCAAAACAACAACTTTTTACCAGCATCATTCATTTTAATTGTTTTTCCAATTAAAATTTACATTTTTGAAGCGGGGACGTTTGAAGAGAGGTTGTACTGATTGAGTGCTACCTTTAACTAGTAATCTAACTAGTCAAAATGACATTGAAACAAATTATGCATTGGCTGGATAGATAGTGGGTTTATCAATAATTTACGACCTTTACAATTAGTTTATTTACTTGAATTGGTATTTATTTTGTGGTTTGACATTCCAAACGAATAAATAAATGAATTAGCTTCAAATCATGTCTTAGGTTTAGATCAAAATTACGGAAAAGATGTACGAATCGCATGATTTTAACTTCAATTTCAATGAATCCCTAAAAAAAGTTAGTGAAGCAGTGGTACATGACCTAAAAAAGCTGTTGCAAAGACTATACCATATGCAACAAGCAACAGATTAATACACAACATTAAAACCCACACAACACGAAAATGTTTATAGCCATGTAGTGATACAAAGTTAATTAGAATTTAAATGAAGTTGTTCTCCACGCGTTTTAAATTATTTCCCTTTGCAACCGCTGACCAAACAAGCCAATTCACATCCACACTGCGGCGCTCATCCCTATAGTAGCACAGGGGGCGGTGATCCCCCGGCAATGAACATTACAGACTTTACGCGGGGCGGGCAGTGAAATAGATGAAACAAAATCGCAATGCTCGCGTTTCGGGCGGAATGCGCGAGCACGATCCACGCCGGCTGTCGCATGTACACTTTATACTTCCATGCATATTCAAACTGCGGCGAGGAGTGGACACGATAAGCGTCCGTTGCAGCATCCCGCTGTCCTGCTGATACGCGCACATCCAGCGCCGCCCGCCAACCGCGCCGCCCGCGAACGCTGCTTCAGTATGTCTCCATGACGAGCCGCAGCCGAAGGCCCCACGAGTGCCGCTGCTCGTGCTGAAAAACATTAAAGCAATTCAAAGAAACAGCGTACACTTTACTGAAAAATATGCACTGAAAAATACAACTTCAACGAGAATTAATTCTTCAACAGAGGGCTATAAGAGAGTTAAGTGACTTTCTTAGTTTGAAGCAAAGTGAAGGAATTGTTTGAAACTTAAGTGATGTAGTACAACGTGCTGCGTGCTGAACAATAACAACAACAGTATATTATCATCCGATTTTTGAAGTGTGATGTGCAATTGCAGTTTTAAAGTGCCGCTGAAGCGAATACCCAGGTGATTTGGAGATGCACACGTGCGCAATGAAAATGGCCACATTAAATTGGCGTGTTTTGTTACTCTGTGGAGTAGTCCTGGCTGCTGCCGCCACCAGCATTAACGAGGACGACGAGCCGAAATTCAAGTTTACTGCGGATGAATTGCTGCACTTGAGTTTTCCACCCAAATCCAGCGATGATTTGGATTTGGACCCTTGTAAAGCTGGTAGGAAAGTTATTGTCTTTATTTACATATTGCTGACAACTTCATAATTCATAATAGATAATAAATGCGGCTAATAGTCAAAGGAAAGTTCCGCACAAAGTAATCCAACAAAAGCCGAGAGTTTATTAGATTACTTCAAGATTACTTCATTTTGGGACAATGCAATTTTGATGTGACTTAAATTCAAAGCGTTCTCAAACTGTATCTTGGTGATACAAGAGGAGTTTAATTAAACACATCAAGTTAGCACACAAAGACATGCCGCCTCCAGCGGATCTATGCCTGAATGACTTATCGAGTATTATAGCAAGTTGTTACTACAGTAACCTGCGAAGACGATCGTGAACAATGGGCCTTGGGTATCGAGTCCTCACACAATGCGCTTAAAGTTTACGAATTAATCTTGACTGAGAATTGTATCTGCACAGAAGGCAATTTTGGACATAGACACAGAGAAAATAAGCTCTCCGACGGTTCGTCGACAGCAGGAACATTTTCCCATTGTTTATTTGAAACCTCCTCTTTAATGAGATTTTTTTATTGCTCGCCTAGAGTAAGTGAAGACGAATCTTCAAGTGGGTCAAAGGCGAAGAATTTTCAATTTGTCGATCACACGACGTTTCTTGACGTTTCCATTTCGTCGGCAACGAATCTAATATTAAATGAATTGCACCGGCGGCGGCGGCGGCGGCGCCGCGACAGATTAATGTCTATAAAACGTCGAGGAGCTTTGCGATGCTTTCGGTGATTGATTGATTCATTGCCTATTCGAACAAGTCTGCGGTGATAGAAACAGGTTGAATTAATTCTCATAGCATTGAAATTTATTGCGAGTTTAGTATGATTTGTCTGAATGGAATTTGGAATTGAAAGCGAATTTCACACAAGGATATTATCACAAGATAAATACGCGTTTTTTCTTAATTGCAGCGAGTTAATGAATTCGGAGAAATGCGATGTAGTAAACAATTCTAGTAATAGCTGGATCAAGTTTATCCAAACAACGGACAATAAGCCACCAGATGTTATGAATTATCATCATCAGCATCTCAAATGCACCAAATAAGAACTAATTGGCTCAGATCCATTCATGGATGCATTCTTAGAGTTAAATCACTGTGGGCACCGTTCATATCGCCAATGCATTGATGAAGTGCGCGTGGTGTCCAGTAGACAAGTTGACGCTTGGTATCTTCTATGTGGATATATCGTTTCAGCGTGCAGTCAGTGTGTGTAAAGTCTGTGCGATAACAGCATTCAATAACAAGCATAAGCGAACGACGTTGCGCGCACTGATAGCAGCCAGTGGTCCGCTTGGGGGATGACCAGTAGCAATGTGCTTATCGATAGCGGGTATCAGCTGCATAACATTCGACCGTCGTCGGTGCCCCGCTGGCTGCGTGCAGATCAAGGACGGTCATGATTTACGAATTTATCGAAATTTTCAGAGGCCACAACTTAATGATGCGGGCTAGGATGTCGCAATGCTGTGCATTTTTCTAGCGCGCTCTCATTAGCATGCTGGGTAGGAACAAAAGAAGGTTATTGATTGAAATCCAATTATGCTTATGTCGCAGACACTTAGGGGGAGACGTAAAATGAGGAAGCAACCGGAGTACCTTGCTGTGTCTATTGAAATTGTATTATTATTTGACAATGAAAGCATGGTTTCCACTAATTGATTTATGTTTGGTTCAAGGTGGTTTTTTGGGAGACATTGCAATACCTCATTTGTCTCCCAGTAAAAGTCTCGATCATCAAAAACAAGTAGAAACATACAAGCAAGAAGTCTTAGATGGATTACAAATTGAAGAAGAAGGTCTATCGGATTTGGTCCGTCGTAAAACAAAAATTGCTCATCAGCAAATTCAATCCGAACCCAATTACAATGACCCATCATTAGTGGTTACCTCTGATGCGCAAATTAAAAAAGATCTCCTTAAGGAAACCCAGAATCAACCGACAAAGAGCAGGGTAGTATTCCAATACGCCAGAGATGATGTGGAAGCCCCGAAAAACATCCAGGAAGAAGGTATATTGCGTCGTAGACGGAGGAAACACAAGAAACGCCGACGTGGATCTAAAACCTCCATCAGTACTGAATCCGAGGATGATATCATGATGAACGAAGACCCTAGACCTGTTCATGAATTTGAACCTAAGTTTGATTTGAAACCCAAGAAATTTGTGACTCATAGACGCATTACCAGAGCAGCAACAGCTCGGAAGGAGCGTGTGTGGGATTATGGGGTCATCCCATATGAGATTGATGCGAACTTTAGTGGTGCCCACAAAGCACTTTTCAAGCAAGCCATGCGGCATTGGGAGAACTCCACATGCGTGAAATTCGTCGAGAGATCGCCGGATGATCATCCTAACTTTATCATGTTTACTGAGCGTCCCTGCGGTTGTTGCTCGTTTGTGGGTAAGCGAGGGAATGGCCCACAAGCGATCAGCATCGGTAAAAACTGCGACAAATTCGGTATCGTTGTGCATGAACTTGGACATGTTGTTGGTTTCTGGCACGAGCACACACGTCCAGACAGGGACAAACACGTGAATATTATACGCACACACATTATGAATGGTGAGTTAGGTTTCTGTCTTCCTGTGTTTAGTGGACTTAATCCAGTGTGATATTGACTTAGACACGTAGTATTTTTACTTGATTTTTAATGAAACGCGTGCTGCTTTGTTGCATGTTGCAGGCCAAGAGTATAATTTTAATAAGTTGAATCCGGACGAGGTCAATTCGTTGGGCTTGACATACGATTACGATTCGATCATGCACTATGCGAGGAACACGTTCTCGAAAGGGACCTATTTAGATACAATCCAGCCGATTGATGTCCCAGGCCGGAAGCGACCCGAAATCGGTCAGCGTCTAAGGCTCTCTCAGGGTGATATTGATCAGACAAATTTACTTTATAAATGTCCGAGTACGTACAAAGTGCTTATTTAATTTGAAGAATATTAAAAATTTAAATAACACTGTATCTATTTCAGAATGCGGCCAAACATTCCAAGCAAATGCAGCACATTTCAACTCACCCAACTTTAACAACATGCTCAGTTTCCACGAGGAGAGATGCGAGTGGCGCATTACTGCAACTCATGGCGAGCGTATTGTCTTAAACATATCCGATCTGGATATACCCAAATCCATTAATTGTTCCGAGGATTACATTGAAATCCGCGACGGCTACTGGCATAAATCCCCTCTTATTGCGAAGTATTGCGGGAATGGCAAGATTAACGACCCTATAATTTCAACAGGCAGTAGAATGCTTGTTACCTATGTCACCAAGGAACCCACTACACATCGTGGGTTTGCTGCCAATTATGAAGGTACTTAATACGACCTAATATATCTATAGACCTCTTACTCAAATGGATTATTTTTTAGCTGTTTGCAGAGGTGAGCTGGACCTTGAATCCGGTGGTCATCTGGAGTCTCCAAATTACCCAGAGGACTATCAACCAAACAAAGAATGCATCTGGAATATAACAGTACCAGCCAACTATCAAGTTGCAATGAAGTTCCAAAGTTTTGAAATTGAGAATCATGATAACTGTGTTTATGACTATGTTGAAGTTCGAGATGGTCTCAGTATGAATAGTCCTGTTATTGGAGTATTTTGTGGTAACAAAATACCTCCTGATATACGATCTACTAGTAACTATTTACTGGTGAAGTTTGTTTCGGATGGATCGGTACAGAAAGCTGGATTCTCTGCCAGTTTTATCAAGGAGTATGATGAATGTAGTGGAACAGACCATGGGTGCGCTCAAGAATGTGTCAATACGCTAGGGTCATACGTTTGCGCATGCAGGATAGGGTACGAGTTGCATTCAGATGGAAAGAACTGTGAAGGTCAGATGACAATACTGTACATTTTCTTGAACTGTAATTTGAGATGTTTTAGATGCCTGCGGAGGGGTTTACCAAGTTGTCAATGGTACCATCACCTCCCCATCTTTTCCGGACTTGTATCCAGCCAACAAAAGTTGCACATGGGAGATTATTGCACCTCAGCAGTACAGGATCACACTAAACTTCACTTCTTTTGATCTGGAAGGCAACGAATTGCAACAGCAGCAGTGCGACTATGATCGTGTTGATGTTATGAGTAAAAACAGAAACCATGGTCCTTTCTGTGGACCTACTAAACCTCCGTTGATTACATCAGAGAGTAACACATTGAGGGTAACTTTCCATAGTGATTCGAGTGTCCAGAAACGAGGGTTTGCTGCTGTATTCTCAGCGGGTATGGTTATAATTTTCAACATTAACTGAACGAATTCTAACGTTGCTAACATTTCAGACATGGATGAGTGTGCAATCAATAATGGAGGCTGCCAACACGACTGTATCAACACTCTAGGTTCTTTTCAATGTGCCTGTCACAATGGTTTCGTCCTCCATGAGAACAAAAAAGACTGCAAAGAAGGCGGTTGCAAATATGAAGTAACAGAACCATATGGTAACATCACATCTCCTAATTATCCCGATGCTTATCCGTCTAGAAAAGACTGTGTTTGGAAGTATAGCACCACACCAGGTCATCGAATTAAGATACAATTTCTCAAATTTGAAATGGAACCTCATCAGGAATGTTCATATGATCACATTGTTTTCTATGATGGTGATTCTCCAGAGTCACATACCTTGGGGAGATTCTGCGGTTCAAAAGTACCTCATCCTATTGTAGCTACTGGTAACCAGATGTACATGGTATTCAAATCAGATCAAAGTGTACAACGTGGTGGATTCCTGGCAACCCATTCTACGGTATGCGGAGGGCATCTAACTGCAACCACTGAGAGGAAACATTTTTATTCACATTCACGTTATGGGAGTGATGCATATGACGTGAATCTTGATTGTGATTGGACTATCGAAGCACCACCAAATTACAACGTGTACATCATGTTTGTAGCATTCGAGTTGGAAAATGAGAAAGATTGTGGGTACGACTATGTTGAGGTGTTCAATGGGCCGGATGCCAGTGGGATGTCATCTGGGAAATTCTGCGGTCGTAATGTAAATACCAAATCTTTTCCAATAATACGTGTACAACACTTGTTTTGTTCTGTATTTTTTCAGAAACCAGCTGATATTATATCAGTCCAAGAAACACTGCTCATTCGATTTAAAAGTGATGATTCCTGTAGCCTGAAAGGATTTACCATCGCCTACGAAGCTGTTGAACGTTATGACAGCGATGAAGATTCGTAGAACCAAAATGTGTTTCTACAAAAGCAGAATTGAGACGAAAAATAATCGTAACTGCCATATGATTTATATAGACGTTAATTGTGACTAATTTGTATGATCTCTCGCGCCCGACTCTTCAGAACCCACTCATCCGGACAATTTGTACATAAGTATTCATTTAGATATCTATTTACCTATCTTTTAACACACTATTTTATGTACTTGTATCGTGTACTTTATGTGGTACTTTTAATTATGTTTAGTCATTAGCCAGCTATCAAATTTTAATATTTATTTCTAGTTGTACCTACGTGTAAGAATGATCTTTGAGGGGAAGTTTGGATTGATGGTAAATTCATAATCGGAAAGTGTAATTATATTCATCGGAATGATAATAAAATTGAGAAACAAATTGATAAGGTGAATGTTAGTTTACACACAGCCTGGTAATGAATAATATGGTGAAGGTTAGAGAAGGTAAGTCAAGGGGAAATACGATTTCTAAGGATCTTATTAGATGCGTCAAAGTGAATGCATCTGGGATAAAATCCATTAAATTGCTGAAGTAAATCAGATCGTTTGAGAGCTATAAAGTTTGAGATGGACAGGATATCAACTCAAGTTGAAAACTTTAAGAAAAAATACGTCCAGGATTAGGATTTACATGTAAAGTAATGAATTTTTTTTATTTTTAGCTACATTTCTGATCAATTTTTTGTTACTTTCTAAATAAATCATTGGCTTGTCCTGTTCATAAGCATTACTTTCCTGTGCAAAGCTCAATAATTTCCAGTTTTTTTACCTTTTAATCTATGATTTCTATCTTGACATTAAATCGTTAAGTCTACATGCTGCTGAGAATTGGGTATAGCTGCGTTTTGGGGCTACCGGATCTTAGCTAGGCGAAAAGCTCTTACTCTAAATGAATATTAATTAATCCCGACAATTTGTGGGTGGATTGCTTTGCTAGCTGCCGTTTTCGTCGTCCGGTAATCGTGCTGAATTTTGCATTTCGACCGCGTTGAATAAAGCTATTGTGTGAAAGTGGGTGCTAGCGACCAACCGCGCTCTGCCCAAGCTGATAGCAGTAATTTCCTGTTTTGAAGTCCTTTCACGGTGAACATAGCGTTCGATTTGCAAGCTACGTGTCCATACTATCCAGAAATAAAATGTTGTATGTAATAACTGTTTATGCATTCAGTTTACAATATACCGCATGTAAGTATAACATGAATCTGTCAGGAATATTTTAATTGGTGATGAATGGGACCTTTAATGACATTCTGGATGTATTTCAATGTGGATACTTATAACTTATTTATTCTTTCTTTGCTAATTCATGTAGGCGTCTTGTTGGTGCTGGGGACATGGAATGAGTATCTCGTTATTCAATTAGGCTTCGTCAAGTTGTCTCGAGTCTTGCATATTTGCGCCAGTTGTGATCCAAGGGGCACCATAGTTACACAGCTTGGTAACACTAATGCCCAGAAATTTAATTACACCAAACTAACAAGACGTAATTTAGTAATTATAAATGTTGTGGCTTAGGGTGTTCATTCAGCTTTTATTCCGGTAGAAGATGTTGATTTACTCTTGTCAAATGAAAGTCTATGGTACCCCTAACTCTACGTCAGATTAAACTAAATTTCGCCAGCACGCGGGAATTGTTTACCATTCTAAATTGACTTCCAGCCAGTGTACTAGTGCTACAGTCCACAGGAAGCAAAGAAGATAAGTTAAAGCCAAATAGAAAAATAGAGGCGAAAGAGGAAAATGTCGAACACTCGCGCCATCGTTGTTATACAGTTTCTGGCGTTGTTGTGAGTACCGCTTTTCTTAATTTCCATACTAGCTGAAAACCCATCTGTGCTTGCCATCGCGATTATATTTACGCGCTCAAGAAGGCGTATAGTAAAGCAATTTGCACGGCATAATCTTATTAAATTCTTTTTTCCTCCGCTGGCTCCTTGGTGATCATTGAAAATGCGAAAATGAGTGACGATCCTGCGTTTACATGCGCAGATATTGCCAAAAAACCATAAATTTCTAGAGCTATACATATAATTTACTAATTGGCGTTCTGTTTGATCTTCTAAATTCTTAACGTTTTATCAATTATTTATTAAAACAATTTATTAACACAAAAAAATCATGATTAGAGGAGTTAAAGATGTTTTACTGATGGCAAATTGGTTTGGTGTAAACATGCCAATTTACCCTTCAAGATTTCACACTTTGCAATTGGAAAAAATCACAATTTGTGTTTGTGACAGACAGCTACATGGTGTGGAAAGCAACTTGCAGCAGCTCAAACTGGAAAAACAGATAATCGACAACATTTTCTCCTCGGCCAATATGCGTGTGCGGCCGTCGGGAGTGAACAGCTCGTCGGGTAATTAAATAACTAATTAACGCACCGATTCGATCAATGCCTACCAATCAGCACAGCCATTAAGCGTTTTTTCATTGTTGGTGAATGTCCATGAATTAACTGGTATCTCGCACTGCAACACGAACTGTTTTTAGCACAAGCTTGTTTTTAATATTTTTTCATTATCTGCTTGTTTCCATGATCACGGCTGATATTGGATATTGGCACAACTGGCGTTTTCCTCTGGGGACACATCAACGCAAATTGCTGGCGTGCTGCGACGAAAAAATTGCACTTGTTGGGAGTTGTGTTACTTTTGTTACATAACTTTTTGTCATTTCTTTTCGTACTGCTGGTGCCTGGAAAAAAGGTGCCATAAAACCATTAGAAGTACATATTGACATGCATATTCGGAAAATCCATCGCTTGGATGATGATAAGATGGTATGTACCCACAACTATTTCCTTTCTCAAGTAAGGAAACAACTTGAAACTCCAAACGAGGATCAGTCGTTCCTTCAAATGCAAATCACGCGTCATTTTAATCCAATCAACTCTTGGCGAAATTTTCCATGGGTGCAATTTGTTTACGACGGCCAACATTGTTGTCGCGTCAACCTTTTTATCTAATTAAACTCAATTGCATTTAATTAAATTAAATGAGAACCGGCGTGGTACGGTCTTTCATGTCGACGAGCATAAATTGGCAAGGTTGAGATTGTATTTCAAGTTAAATAAGAAAATAATTGATTAGCTATATGTAATTTATTATATTGTCAATTAATAGTTGTTTAGCCTTGACACAGTCTTCAGACAACAGTGGCTGGATGAGCGGTTGAAATTCAACGCGATCAATGGCATGTTGCACCTGAATCTCAACGATGACGATGATTTATGGACGCCAGGGTTGTTCTTCAATGATTACAGAGGTTCCACACACGATGTGACAACACCCAATATTCTTGTACGTATTTGGCCCAATGGCACTGTATTACACAGCAAGCGCTACAATTTACTGCTCTACTGCGAGATGGATTTTCATGATTTACCGTTTGATACGCAATCGTGCAGGATGTCGATTGCAGCATGTAAGCAAAGTACTATATTTCCTACCAGAATACAATATGCTCTTTGATTTGGAAATGGAGATGTTTAAAGGTGCTTTATTAATTTTAAATTTCCATTTTCAGATGCATATCAAATAACCGATCTCCTGCTGAGATGGAAAAAACAACCAATCACAATCGCAAAGTTTTTATTTAACGATGGATTGTACTCTTTGGAGAAGTTCACTTCGTCTGAAACAAGTAGCAAAACATCAACTGGTAAAAATTCTCTACATTTTCTTGAAATCTAAGTATTATCTCTCCATCAAATGGAAATTTACAGGAGAATATTCCAAACTTATCTTGTCTTTTGACTTCAATCGTGTTCTACACTATTACAAACTCCAGCTTTTTATGCCTTGTGTAATGTTGGTCATCATGGGATATTTACCATTCTGGATTGGCATGCAGCATTTCAATACTAGGATGATACTAGGTACGTTGATTCTGCATTAAAATACCATATTTTGTTACAATATTTTGTGGCATTTTCATATTTACTCGTTCAAACATCAACTGTGCTCTCCCTGAATTTAAATTTAGATATCCGTTTTTTTTCCCATCCCAAATGGTAAATAACAGAAAGGAAAATAAGAAACGTTGACATATCTTGCGCAAAGGTAATGATCGTTGTGACGTCTCTTTTCTCTGCTCAGCGCCCTCAAGTAAGACAAACAAAACCTGAAGCATCGGTATTGACATGATGACGGGACGGGAAAAGAGAAAACGTAACAGATCGGAAAGGAATACGAATTCGCGTATGGATGTGAAAAAGACTTGCAGCGCAAAAGGTTTTTCCTATCGTAATGTTTTGAAGGCTATTTTCTATCGCCAGGCTTATCCTCTTCGTGGTGGTGCTGCGTCAGACCAAGAGTTTGCGTTTGGGCTGATAAGACTTAGAAAAACCCACCTAAGTGATTTTCCAATTTGGTCAAATTTGCTGAAATAAATAGAATGTTTTCATGTTGAGATGTTGAAATACTCTTTAAATATATTTAAACCTAATAAAGGTTGATTTTCGTTTTTAATATCAATGAATCTTTTGGAAATTTAGTTTTTTATGCTACAAAGTTTCAACAGAAAAAAAAATTCTTATGATAGAAAAAAGAAATTATTATTGCTATAAATTCTAACAATAATTTTATGAAAATACCCTATAACTGTGTGGAAAACTCTATGTCAATTGTCCCCAAACAAACCAAATCAAGATTTGCAAAAAATATTCCTTGTTTTTATAAAGATATTTGTGATTTATATTGTTTTACATATAATATTTTTGTTTTTTTGTTGCTTTCAGCAATGGCAACCTGTTACACTCTGGCATACCTAGTTTCTAATTTCAACATTGAACTGCCTCGCACAGCTTACCCTAAAGCAGTTGATATTTTCACAGGAATATCTATTAGCTTTACATTTGCTGTTGTAATTGAAACTATTATTGTCTATATTGTCAGTGAACAAGGTAAGCAAAGTTTCAATACTGGGAATGAAGCTCTTGAAGCAGAATCTACTGGTGCTATTAGTAACAAACCATCGGTAAGAACTAAACTGCTTAAATTGTGGTTGGCAAATAATTCAGATCATATTATTGATGTTATTGCTAAAATTATTTATCCAGGTTTATTCATATTATTTAATATCATATATTGGGGATATTATTTGTTGTAATTACATTGGAATAAGTTGAATGAGATGCAGTAATTACTATATATCTCAATGCCAAATAAGAACTATTTTATATTGAATTAGCATTAATATTTTGAGCGGTACAGATTAATATTGGTTGTATACCAATAACTACTGTTTTCATAAGGATTCAAATTGTAATAAATATTAGTGATTTTTAGTTTGGAGGTTGCTTTATTTATATTTAGAGTTAATTAATGTATTTTGGTTTTCATTTAGAATTAATCACGCATTTTATGGAATATCTCAAATTAAAAGCTATAAACTCACTCATTTTATCCTTCTGCTTGCAAATGCAAAGCAGTTCGTTATTTATTCGGTGTGTTGCATGCCTGAAGGTTTGAGAAGTGGATGAAAGATTTGATTACATGATCCAGGAGAACGCGTGTGGCGGCGCCGGGCACCGTCGCCGCTATCAGTCACAAAGTTGCCGACCCTCGAGACAAAAGCAACGGCACGTAAGCGATGGCGTAAAGGGCGGTACTACATTCGTTTGCCTATGCCCTAGATACTGCCTGAGGCGCATCTATTTACATAACATTAAATTAGAAAGCGTCAAATTTGAGTAGTCACCGAAGACACCTACTTCTCAAACAGATATTTCTTGCGGAAGATTGGACCTTATGCTTCACATAACATTTCGATGTTGGAAATTTTAGGAAGTTAATTAAAACATGCTATATTTACCCAAGCCAAGGAACTTCCTTCGTGACAAGTTCCAGTGTTTTTGGACTGTTTAGTAGTTTATAGGAGAAGTAAACTTGGAAAGTCCTTGGAAAGCGTGGCTTTGCAACATGTCAGGATAAATCATGTGGACTTACCGCTGTTCTTAACATCACTCACAACCTACTAGATCCTCATGCACTACTTTGTTTTAATTTTATTTATATTTTTAAAAGGATTAAAATGAATACATTGAATTGATGTGTGTGCGAAGGTATAATACACTAAACTAATGTGCTAATTGATCAATTGTGCAATATAGATACCAATTTAGGTGTTGTGTGCTAAACAAACAGATAATGGTATATTACAGTGTGCCTTGTAACTTGGTGTGTGTTGATTAGAAGATATACTTGAAGCAGATTGGAGACTGTTTAATATAAATTGATCCTAGGCAAACAGACAGAGGTCTAATTATACAGAATCAGTAAAGCAATGTAATAATGAGAAATAATCCTATATAAATATTAGTCTATTTCATTATATTTTTATATTATGGTAATAGAACAGTAAGTTTGTATGGGTACGAGGGTTTCATATCTACTGCCTGAAAAGCAATGTGAGTTGACCAGGTGGAAAATTGAACAGGAGCATTTAATTAGATTCCGAATGTACATTTGCAAACTAAAACAACAAATGCTGTGCATGTATTTTAATTTTTAAATTAAACAAATTCTTAAAAAATGCCCATATTAGTTTTACCTAATTTTTACTTATCAAATAATGTACCGTGGAAATCTGTGCAAGTGTCCTAGTTGAATTTACGTGTGGAAACCAATTGGACACTATATTACCTTTAGGAATTCTATGAAAGTCCACACTTAGTGTAAACATGAGCTTTGATTTAACCAGTTACCCCCCCCTTCTCTTGAGTGTTCCATACCACAAGAAAGTAGACAAGGAAAAGCATGAGTTGAAAATTTGAAACGCAGCATAGGAAACTGAAAACAATTACACAATGGCAAGCAAATCGCAGTGGGAATAGTTGGGATGCATACGAGGGGTGATTCTAGGAACCCTTGAAAGATGCCAGAGGCATTGTTTGTTTAATCGTCTCTCCCCCCAACGATGTTACCTATGCCTAAGCGTTATTGTCGTTTAGTCCGCTTGATAAGGGTGGAATTCATTTCAATCTTGATGAAAATCATGCAGGAAAGAGAATTGCCAGCTGTTACTGGCTGAAAAATCAATAAAAAAATAGCCCTTAGGCAATGTAGACATCATAACAGACATTTGAACTGTTTTTAGGTTTAACATTGATTTATTTGTTACTCAAATAAACATGGTGCGATAATCACCAGAAGGCTTATACTACCAAAAACCCAGTATATACAAAATTGCATTATCCATGTTGATAAAACATTTTACAATTTTTTGGACGTTGTCTTGATGTTTGATTTTTGGAGTATTTATAGAACGTACATTGTGCAGTAACACAGCTGCGTGGGTGTTATGCAATCGTATAGCTAGTAATGTTGAAGGGCAACATTATTTTGTTTAAGAATCAACATGTACATTTTGCAACATTAGTTTACATACACGTTTGTTTAATATTTAGGTCTTAGATGATACGATAATAGAATGTACAGTTAGACAAATTATAGGTACTAGTTTGGTAAAAGGAATGGTTTAATTCTTAATGCAGTATCAACTTTTGATATCAGCACCAATATCTATAACTTCTTACGACTTAAGATAATATCGGAAAATGTGCTATAAGCTAAGATATTTACAGGAATAGGAAATACTCGGCGGGTTTTTAGTATTTTACTTATTATGTCAACATATGGCTTTTGAAGGAAATGAAAGAAAACTTAAAACTGTCAGGATATGTGTACGTTACATGTATCTTATTCAAAATAAATTCATGTTGACACTAAATTCACCATCTTCATAATTTCAAAGAGTTAGTACCTAATGCATGACTAGTTTAACCATCTTTCATTCCCAATATCTCTATAAGTTCAGTCTTATCATCCACACTCAGCCACATGTTCTTGTCTTTGATTAACTGACAAGTACCTCTTAATTATTTACATCTCCAACATAGGTTATTACAACACCAGCACTTACAGACGTTCCCAACAGGAGGTAAATCCCTGCGTTGCTGCTACTCGCTTAAGAGTGGTGTGCTAGCTGTCACCGTGTAATGATAACCATCAATGCAGCTAGTAGTAGGCGGTGGATGGCGGCTAACGCTGCTACCCCGGAAGCTGAAATGGTCTCTAGCTCGAGCGGCGCCGGCGCCACGCTGGGAAACAACCAATTCTCGATGGGGTCCTCCTCAATCGGTTGTTGTCGATTGTGATGATGCACTTTTATCACGTCTGCAATACCAAAAAGACAACATGAAGCTTTTGCCAACGCAACAAATTGTAAACTTGAGACAGGAGAAATTGCAGAGCGGCGCTAACAAAGTGATGAAGAGTTCTTGTTGTTGAAATAAAGCAGAAAATAAGTGTATCTCTGTGGAATATTTGAGTTGGCTCACCATGGTCGTTGTTGATGCCGAAAAAGTGTAATTTCGTTGACAACTCTGCAAACGAAAAAGTTTTATTTGACTTTGCTGTTATTACTTACAAAATTTATGAGGGTTTGAATTATTTGGAGATTCTGTAAATGAAGAAATTGCTTAATGGAAAACAACTCGTTTTTAATTATGAACTTTCTATTGGAGTTTAAATCGCTTCAAATAAGACAAAAATCTGGTAACAAACTTTGCGTTATTGAAGTTTCTTGTGCTCCGACTTTGCTCATTTTCCCATTTTTTAGCCCGTCGCAGTGTTTTCCGCGCACATCTGAAATAGAACTGGACGCCGATCGAAATTGGAGCACCCAAAGTATTGAAAAAGCGCAAAGAGAGATTTATTTAGGACTCACGGTTTGCTACTGAAAAAAGTTGGCCCAGCCGGGTACATTCGTTCGTGAACGAATTTTTATAGACATCAGGATATTATTCACGCCGTTTACCGAGAGCGGAAAGGGAACCGCGAGGCAGATCACTAGTGTGGGAGAGCTTTCGACGGATTGCTGTGACGTCCGTAACTTTAAATTATGGATGCTGGTGGAGAACCCTCGTGGATAGCGTTTTGCTTAATGCAAGCAAGGATGATCCAAGTCGAATTTTCCTAGCACTCATTCGCAAAAATCGACAACGGCGGAGGAAAGTCCACAAATCAAACGCCATTTGTCTGCCGGACCCAGATGGGGCTTTCAACTTTTCCTGTGCTTTCCCCTCTTCGGTTTTTCCGCACACTGGCATACTGTTCCTATGCCCTAACTACAGCTTTCCACGCATACAGGTTTTTTTTCTTTTCGGCGGCGTACGAAAAATGTCTGCGCATATCGTCATTTTCGCACGGTCCTCCGTGCTTGAAAGCAGCGATGGTGGTGATCGATCATCTACTATGCCTGAAGGTGTTTTGCTAGTATTAGTGTACGACGAGCCACATAAATAAAACTTTGCGCACATGGCGTGGATTTGCGCTGCTCCATCGCAAGGGACCAATGCGCGAGCAAACGTTCAAACGTCTTAAACTCTGAAATATTGCATTTTAAGCAGGATAACATAAGAAAAATTTGCAATTTATATGGCATCCGATTGCGTGTGTGGCGTTTTTCATTTCCATCATATGGATATTTTAAATATTGCGCATTCCCTTAGCTAACATATCTTAGTTTACAGAGAAAAAGCAATTATTCCAAATTCAGAACAACTAACGAGCGTAAATAGTTCTGGTCTTTAATGGTTAGGGACACTAGCTACAGTTGGGAGCAAGGATGCCTTCTCTCACATTGAGAAATTAATCAAAACATTAAACTACCCACTGCTGTACCTGTGCTGGTTGTAGTTGGTAATGTGGTAGTAGTAGTTGTCGTGGTTGTGGTCGTTGTGGTCGTCGTCGGTATTTTCACCTCTGTAACAACGCCAACACGTCATGAAAACATTAAACGAGGCGTGAAATAATCGCCATTTAGAGAACCTTTTAGAATTACTCTACTAGATAAAATTAGATTTAATTGCTGAAAAAATTACCAAACAATCTGACGGCCCCATCTGCCTTCCCCATCTGGTTGGAAGCATAGCACTTGTAAGTACCATAATCTGCGTCCTCCACGTTCTGAATCAACATCACCATTGTAACCTTATTTGTTCCAGAAAAGCGTTGTTCTTGTAGTAAATACTTTTGACTGGAACCATACATATATCGCAGTGTATTGCATGAAATAAATGATTATTTTCTTTAGTCTACCTATTCAGAACGTTGGCATCATTATCTTTGATCCAGTAATTGATCGCAGTGGGAAAGGAGTCTACATCACATTTTAGCTTGGCGTTCGTGCCGAGTGCAGCACCCACCAGAGGCTTCATCACTTGAATGCTCGGCGGGACTGCAAAAACAAAAGTTTTTATTTGAAAATTCTGCTGTAGAAAAATTTTGCGTTGTTTGATTATCACATGGCCAAAAAACAAAATGCCAGCACATCACGCTTGCTTTTGATCTATTATTCACCCGCAAAACCGCAGAAAACTCCCGAGAAAGAAAAAAAGCAGAGTAAAGTGAATGTTGTCACGGTTGAAAAATCAATCTTAATCAAATATATATGGTGTGTTAAGGGTGCGTAGATTTATCACAGTCAACGTCTAGACATTTATTTAATATTTTTGATATTTTTTAGCCCAAAGCAAATATTTTGCTAATGGAAAGAAAAGCAACTGATTTTATTGATGCCAATATAACTAAAAAATACTACTAAATTAAACTGAAAATAACGAACCATTGTCACTAAGAAAAACACCTAGCCAAAGATTGAAAATATTGGTTTGGTGCTTATTTGCCCGGCGCCTCCATAAAATAAACACCAGTAGAAACCAATTGATTGGTAGACATATTTTTACTGTTAGTATTTTGTAATTAGCGTATATGAAAGTTTTTAGTATAAAGTTTAAATTGTTTATACATTGGGTGCTAACATTAGTGCTAATTTGCATAGTCTGGTAACATCGCTGTCCATTATCAGACTCAAACTTGGTAGCAAACTGCATTTTCAATGTATTTGCATGCATTTTAATTAATTCCTCATAACTGGCTACAGCAAAAACTCACAGTTGATGTTGAGCGTTATGCGTTTGCTAACCGCCGGCGGAACATCGTTGCTGGCGATGCATAAGTACGCCCCCATCTGACGGCGATCGGCGCGGACGAACTGAAGGGACGAGCCGCTGAACGTGTCCGCCGCTGTAAAAGTAGAGAACAAAAAGCCACAGCATGCATGGTTACAACAATGAAATAACTATTTGCATTTGCATATTCGTACTTTGCGCGCCAACGTGTGTGCTGTGCCAGCAGGAAATGGAAAAACGAGCACAACATACAAATGCGCACAGGTTACATGCGGTAATATACAAATGACAACTCTGGAGATAGACATAAATCTCTTGGAAGCAAGAGTAGTTCTTTTATTTTTCCTACGCGTGAAATTAAAATGTTCAAGCGTAATGAGCGATGTTTCAGCGCGTCTCTTTGAAACGAAAGCCAACGAGTTGCATTATGTTAATGTACGCCAAAGAGATAAATGATTTACATATGAATAAGACGGAAAAGTTTTAACATGTAGAATATTTTTGATTGTAAAATTAGAAAAAATGAATTGCGTTCAATCAGGATAACTAAAACAAAGGATTAATTTTCCTGTTCTGGTTGCATGTGTTTGGCTTTATCTCAGATAGTTAGCCATGGAATGGAGCAATTTATACTGTAATAGACTTGCCAACATCACTGTTGCCACGGCCGCCAATAGCCGCAATCCGCCCAGAATCCTCCCGCCGCCACAGGATCCTCGGCCGTGGATGCCCAGTCGCCCGACAGATCAGCGTAACATTGTCTCCTTCCGCTATAGTCATGTCAGCGCTGGTCGCCTCATCGTCGATATCCGGTGGCACTACAACAACCAAAAAGTCATAAAGTATATTCCGTCCCCAAATAAACCGCCTCGAGCTGTTACACTTTACGACGCCTCCATCCGAGAAGGTGTCGTTTGCGTCGGTGCCGATAAGCGGCTGCAGAGAAGATGGACGTTGATGTAATAAGGAAGGCAAGCGGAAGGACATTGAAGGCTTGGTCGGGATTCCGACCTTCATTAGTTTTCACTTAATTTCTCCGGTCACGTCATTGGCAAAGTGTGCGTTTGCTTCGATTTTCTTTTCACAATGTTTGCAGCTTTTTATATTCTGGTGGAAACGTGTTTGCTCTGCCTGGAGAATCGTAAAAATTTCTGCTGAACAATTTTCGTGTGAAGGACAATAAGGTAATTTCATTCGTTGACAATCTTCTCAATTTTTAACAGTTTGGAGATCTTCTAATTGAAATTTTTTATTTAGTCAATTCCAATAAGGAGAAGTTATAAGTGAAAAGTTTAAGTACACATATATTTATATTGAAACTTTTATTGTGCTTTTAAAGCTCAAACAGATTGAAACAATCTTAGAAAGTGACGTGAATATTTTTATTAAATGAGGACGTCTAGGTGTAAGTTTTCTTTGTAAAATCATAGCAATAAAATGTTTTCATATGTTGTTAAGTTTACTCTATACTAATAGCTGTTCAATTGCCTAAAAGACACGTACGAATTGTTCTAGGACGTGACCAAAGTCCAAGAATAAAATTAGGATAAAAAATAGCAAAATAAATTTCTATTATCAAATATATATATTTAATCAATGTACAGTATATTCAAAACCTTATTTTTTATAATGTATAAATTCACTTTCCAAAGGAAAAACATAGTTGAAAATATCAACTCCGCAATTTGCAACCACGCTCGTTGCATTTTATTGCTACGTCTGTTCGGTAAACACTCACGGACAATTTGCCACACTACGGAATTGGAAATTTGTTGAACGGTTGAAGCTGGTTACTTGCAACAAACCAACTGAATTGAACGCACATTGTCCTACATAGTATGGTATAAATTTAGCGTGTGAGAAATGTGGAAAATTCGATTGAAGTGCGCGACAAGTTCAAGAAGACCACCTGACAAAGGACTGTAGTACTAGTAACCATCGAAGGTGACGTTTTATGTGACAGCGTCGGCTGTCGGCACTATTTCTCTTTTTGTGCTTAGTTTGATATTCAGTTATGCGGACGGGCGAGCAGAAAATTTCGAAATCAGGTGCACGCGTATATATGGGCGTGTTGGGGGTGCGATTTGCAGCCGAATATCTGAAAGTGTAATGAAAGAGCTTTTTCGTTTCGAATACCTAATGTGTGGCACATCCGCCCACAAAATATGTATGCTCGCGCACGTAACATGCGAGTATCTAACACTATAAGAGGCAACAGTAAATCCAACTTGGAAATCAACACGCGCATCTATCAGTCTTCATGCTGGGAAGCCATATTTGCTACTTTGACTGAAATGTAAACTGATCCAGATAAAATATTTTAGAATCGTGCATAGTAGTTCTAGAGATTGTGTCAGTATTACTTGCAAACAGGAACAAATTTCCAACGCCAGCTAAAGAAAAACCTGACACAGCAATTTAATAATTTTGTTTGCACAAATTTTTATTCCCATTCTCACCAAGAGACGATGCTGGGCCTGTGGAAGAAAAAGTGAAAACATTCCCAATCCCATAAAGAGGACTTGGGGTGTTACCGGTATAAGGAAAGAACAAAACGACAGAAACAAGTGGAACCGTCGGGAATATACGAGACATATCCTGGTATAAAAGGCCCTGCTTCAGGAGTGCAAGAACCGTCTCAACATATAATAAGAAGCGGAAAAATTGTTGTGTAATCCGGCTCGTTGGAAATAATTCACGTGCCGCTCATGTCCTGCCGCTACCACTGGGCGTAAAAGTTTTATGCTCGTCTTTTAGCCGACGGCGCAGAACGTTGCCGCCACCGGCCGTAAAGCAGATGACAGGCAAGCGACGTGCGGAGATGGAAAGAAGTGGCAGAGGATGTTGTGGACCTGCTTTGAATTGCCGCCGGCGCTTAGTATCAGTTTTAAGGTCCTTATGTGCTACTTAGCGTAGCTTTGCAACCAGCATGGGACAAAGGAACGTTATCAGGTTTATAGTTTAGGTGAGACTTGTAACTAACAGGTTAACATAATTTGATCGGATTACATTAACCTATTCTACAGTAATGCAACATCATTCTGAATTAATTGCTGCAGTCAGAATTATATTTGACTTTAAGCTTTTTGTAGTCTAACCTTCTAATAAATAATAAGTCAAAATCTAATTTAGGTAGCATATTTTTTTATTCACGTTTTTGCTTGATTTTATGTTCCGTTCAATTTTTCATCATTAGAGACCCCAAAATATACTCACGGATCGACTTAACTTGGTCTTGCCGTAAGTCGCTATGTACGAGCATAAAATACAGAAAATCATAGGCAATAAAAAAAGTTGATTTCCTACCCCAACAATAAATATAAATAAATAAAAATAATAAAGCGCAGACTGTTAAGACAAGATGTATTCATTGCACGATTACAAAGTGAATATATCCTCATGCAAATCAAAAATAAACACAAACAAACAAAGAATATATTCATATATTAATATATTTTACATAAATATAGCATCCATCCATGATCGAACCGAAGAAAACTTAAGAAGCAAAATACATAAAAATTATATAGTTTCTCTTACAGGATATCTCAAGCTAAAGCACAAGTTGTCTGAATAAAATGTATTTTTTATTGCGCGCTATGAATTGATTTCTGAGGCGAGCAAATTGAATACAAAGTCACGTTAAAAGGATAAATTCATTCAAAGTTATCCGCTTTGTCCTTTATTCACACGTTTAACTCTAGTTAGCATTCGCCTACAGCCAAAGCTCTCTAATTGAGATCTCACGTTCTTTATGCTTTTATGCGAGACTATTCGACCAGACTACGTCCTTTTTGTCCCTCAACATAGTAATTAACAAGAGCATTAAGACATCAACACTGGAGAAAGCTTTTTATGTTTCTGAATTAATTTACGAAGCTTTTACAAAATAGGCAACCAGTTGTAATCTGTATAAAATTACTATCTGTATTCAACTTACCTTGTACATCAATACATCCAATTGTTTTCTTCATACTAGCGGTATTAATTTGACACATGTAACAACCTCCATCAGATTCCTTCAGTTGTCGAATGTGAAGCTGCCATGTCTTGAGCTGATCATCATGTGTAACCGTAATACGTGGATTGTGGGTGATAACACGCGTGTGAAGACTCAGAATGGTCTGATCATCAGCCTTCATCCATCCAACCTGTAATCGTAAACAAAAAGACATTTACTGTAATTGTATCAATTTAAAGTTTAAATGGATACCATGTTAGGTACATCTTAAAAATGCTTAGAACCTACATTGTTAATGAAAGAATGACGCAACGAGAAATAACGACAAAACTTCCCAACTGCTGCGGGCCAACACTGGGCTACTTGAGCTCCACCCGCATTTAACTGCGAATGCTAAACTATTAGAAAAGTTTAATAGTTTTTCATGTACTTTACAAATTTATGAGTTGCTCCAACTTCTGCGTTCCTTCACAGCGAGTATTAAACTCGCTGGTGTTCCCCCAAAACGAGCAACAGCATTTTTAGGAAGGACGAGGATAATTTATAAGTTGGTAGCATGCGCGTTTTGGTGCGCATTTTAATCGTTATTTATGTCACATGTTGATATTATGGCTGGTAGTAAAAGGCGGATAGGAAAAGGACAAGCAAAATGTGAGTGCATAAACTGTAAGGAGGTCTGTTTCCTGAGTGGTTGGATTTTTAGATTGGGGAGGAATTTACAATGTGAGTAAAACTTTTACATTTTTAGCTTTCAGGAATGCACGCATACGTGATGTGAATGTGAGGTCCACGCAGTATAGTTGGCAATTAATTTTAATAGATAAACAGAGACCAGAAGAGGATCTGTAGGAAGGACATTCTAGATGGTTGAACTGGGTGTAATAAAAAAGCATTTAATTTTAGTCCTTTCACAAAAGGTCCTATAAAATGCATTAAGAATTTTATATCTTTGTTTGTTACTGTTAACCTACCAAGTTTAAATAATTAAACCGCAATAAATTATGTTTGATATCTTCTTAGTATCTTCACTCTTCTATTGTTTATTTAGAGCAACGGCATTGATAGCTACACGTACATCACATACATTGTTATAAAGTGATTGGAAAGGTTCTTCCAAAACCCTAGAAATTGAGAAATCTAAATGATACCGGAAAGCATCAGACCATGAGTATCTATTTTAAATAAGTAGGTTCAGTAAGTAGTCGATTCTATACGCGCAATGCATCTGAAGGCAGCAGACGCATTGTTAGCTATTGTTATTTAGAGTTTCTTTTTATTTCCATTCCCGAAGGATTGCGCGTTACTCCATTTCGATGCGGTCGGTTTTCACTCGCTTCCCTGCTTTCGAAGAACTGAAGATGAATCTTAAAAGCCAGATACCATTGGAATCCGCTACTTTTTCTACCGCTGCATTTCGGTTTGAGCGTCGCGGTAGTTTTGGTTTATTTGTGATCGTAACTTTTCATTTGCCTCCACCGCAGTGTCTTATCGCCCAGTAGTTAATAAGAAAAGATATTAAAATGTCGGCAAGCGTAATGAAAATGAATCTTAATTTAATTTATAAGTCAAACTGGTAACTGGCTACAATAAAAATGGATTTTTTTCAGACGCGGAATAGATTTTAATTAAAACGCAGAAAGAAACAAAGAATTTAATGCAAGATTTATTGTTGTTTATTAAATGGATATAATATAACTTAAGACCGTAATACGTATTAATCTAGTTGTATTATATATTCAGCCATAAAATAAAAGCGGTATGAAAAAATATACTAAAATTTCCTTTTTTTTCAAAGATAATCTCAGATGTATTTTTAGCATTACTTATTTATGATTTTCCTTTAGTAGGATAAGCTTATTTTTAAAAAAGTCTTCCTTACTTTTATACAATTTTACCTCCATATGTAAATTGCCTCCAAACCAAAACATTTCTTATTAGATAAACCAGAAAATATTCTTTCAAATAGATTATCTATTTTTTTAAATTATGAACTTGATTGCATTAAAACCCATACATAATCGACTTCTAGCAGTTAGCTTGGGTGTTAAATCAAAGCTTATTTAATCTGGAAGCGATAAACCCTTCAATAACCATCATCATCGAACATTTCGCTGCAATCTGATATTCTCTACGCTTCAACTAAATTTACCAAGCAACTCACATTCGTATTACTTATTACTAAGGTACGCCTACAACTAGCCAGCTTGGAAACGTCCGCAAGGGATGAAATGTGTGCGCGTCTAGCATTCCAGAGCTTCGGGATGCTTTTGTCTCTACCGCATACCTAGGAATTGATATTAATTTAACTAGGAAATATCTAAGTGATTTATTGATATTTGCACCCTAAAGTATTTGCTATTCTCAATGACTAGAGTGAGACATTTATCTCATTGTAGATTTATTGCAGTACTTTTTATGGTAGTTAAATTGCGTTAGGTGAATTTATACAATCCACTCATCTTCTAAATCGAATATATCATTAACGTAATTTTATTTGTCTTCCACTGATCGACTCACCTAAAGCTGGTCTTCAATAAAATCAGCTTCGATGCAAAAGGTATGAGGGGCGGCATTGATGATGTGCTGCTGATGACTTCGAATTTTACGCTTGGGGAGGACAAAAGCAGTTTCCGGTGCATCGATTCCGAAACAATAAAAATTCGTTTTCTTGTGAAATGCGAGGAACGAATTACGGTTCGTAACTAACTACTTCATCCTTATTCCAGGCTCGAGTTGAATTTATTGTTGAGGTAAATTACAAAATTGTAAGTACTGAATATTTATTTACTTTCTTCTTAACATTTAATTCAATTTTTTACATTGTTGATTTTTTAAAATCGATAAAAAAGGAATGCTTTATTTAAAAATTAATTATTATGTTTTTATTTCTTTAATAAACCAATACAAAATTATCCCACATTTTGGTTGTTTATGTTCATGGTGGAAGTGAAAAGTGGAAGCTGAAAGTCATTCATCTTTTTACATTAGGTTCTCCCCTGTATAGGAATACAATAAAACAAGCAGCCATAAAAACAGGATGCGAATGTTTTCCACGCGCTAATAATTTTTGTTCTCATTCCCTCACGACGAGGGTGGACATTCTTCGGTGTCCAGTAACGCGTACACGGCCAAGCAGAAAAAATTACGACGTCATAAATGCGACTCCGGTTCGTACACGCTCCACACGCGGCCCTGCTTGATCCTGTGCCCTCCCAAACGGGGTCCTTTGCAACCAGTTTTAATAGCACATGTAATACGCATCTAAATCATCTTTTAGTCGAATTTAGGTAATAAAATTTTACAGAGCTTTTGCACAAAGTTGATGTGATTTTATTGAAATGTACAGTGTAATTGTCAGGATAGTAGATGATAGTTAGGAATGTTTTGAATCTAGGAATGTACCATAACGTTGTCTATTAGTAGTAGAAACCGGTGCAAACAACAAAATACTTGTTGTGGCTTACAACGTGGGCCGTTTACGTAATTTGGGTGAAGCTTTGGGTTGGAGTCAATTTCCTAAGTTATTTCAATGTTTACACCCGGCTAATTCCAGACGAGGATTTAGTGCACAAGCACTGTAGGCGCCAGCATCCTTCTAATGAACTATGCTCGTAATTAGATCTTCATACGTATTATGTATGAACCAGATATCATAGGAATTAGATTCCATAATGAGTTTACAACGCCAACATACATTAAGGAAATTAGAAGTTTATTTATTTATTTTTTTCTAACAACTTGTAATAAGGAAAAATTAGTTTACGGATAAAACCGGTTTTACTTCAAACCTAAATCAACCAAATATATATTTATATTAATTATATGTTGGGTTTTTTCCCAGGCGATAAAATACCTATAACATTATCCGCCATTCCGAGTTTTCCCTAAATTTTTTTTGTCTCTTTTATCCATTTTTCCAACACAGAATTTTTCGGCAAGCACACTTCCTCCACACTGTTTCATTAAAACCAGCCCAGAACAAAATCGTTATTTTTCATGCTTTATTCGACCAATTCGTTTAACGCAGTCTTGCAACCATTTCAAGTTTCAATCTGTTATCCTGATTGCGCTTGAACCACGCTTTAGTATATGTAAGTCGGAACTAAACCACTCGCTTACCTTATACTGTCCCAGTTCGGTGACGATGCAACTGAGCACTGCTTCACGACCGACTGCAACTGTCACGTTCTCGATGGCGCCGGCGAAATTCGGATTTGCCTCGCCACTCGACAGGATTGAGGATGCATCGGCTGGGCCTGCAACAAGCAGTTGATGTAGTTAGATAAAAATACATATAGATACTAGTGTAGAATGATGGATGTAGAAAAAGGGCCAAAGTTTTCTGTCATATCCTGTGGTTGGGCTACAAGCTCCCGGGAGTCGGAAAATTTCCGGTTTGGCTTAGCGAAAGTTAGGGCTTAAATTAAACGAACAAACGTCCAACGAGCAAAACTGTAATTCCATAGTAGATGAGTTTTTCCAAACAAATTGAATTTTACCAATAAAAATAAACAAAGCCGATAAATCAAGCATTATACATAAATAATGTGTCAGTAATGCATTTAAAATTGACGAGGTAATATTGTAAGTTATTTTGTGACCACCCTGTTTACAATCCAAATGTTAGCATGAAATTGTGTAATTTAATAACGAGCTCGTGACACGAACGTAATTACACCCCGAGCGTTGCCGCCGCCGTCGGATGACTTGCACGAATCGCTCTCACGCGATTTCAGCCCATCTCGTGGAGCACCAGCGAGAGATTCGCTTGGAACAACTATTCGTCCTGGTGCACACTCAACATGTAGAGGTGGCTATACCGCGAGTTCTATCGTCGTCACCGCCGCCAGGACTCATTTGAACTTTCCGCCAGCTTTGTAACGTGCACAATTTTAGATCGCAGAAAACTTGGCAGAAAATACGAAATTTCAAATTATGCTTCACCAAGACAAATCTGCAGTTAAACACGTAGAACGCCACTCGATGTCGAAGGCACTTGTTCGTTTGTCGCCGCCGCCAGCACAGGTTCGCAATAATTTCGACTAATGAGAGCTTCCTGTGGTCACCGGCGCGCGAAGATGATTAAACAGGCGACGGCTTCGTGCGTCACTATACGATTCATCATGCGAGGCGTACAATTTGAGTTGGTAATTGTAATGCACTTTCCAACACCGAACGGTGGCCAACTCATGTGACTGGGTGGTGAAAGGTGCAGCATGCGTGAAGGGTTGTTTACCACAATTGTCGTCGCAATTTACAACTGGCGAGAGCAATTTATATTTGAAAATTTCATATACCAACATAGGATCAAAATAAAAATCTGTTTCTTTAACTTAGTATTTGAGTATTTTACTTTCTTGTATTATCAATAAATAAAATAAAAAGTCTTCAAGATTAAGTAGTGCAAAGTACGACGGAAGTTAATTGCACTTTATGCAATTATATCCGAATATTGCCACTTGGTAGAAGCGTCGTTTGCATTTTCTCAGATTTGGCTCACTGCTTCGCATATAAATCCCCACAGTACCTTTCCATAAATATTACAACCTTCTATTGTCATTTGAAAAAGTAAGAAAATTTCAACGCACCTCCAGTAATTTCTAGAGTTTTCGAATTAAAACTAATCACATTTCCGCTGCAATGCCATTTGCACCATTTGGAGCCAACTATCAAAACTCAAGCCCGGCATGCTGCCATCCTGTATGCCAATGCCTCGCCATCGAAAGGATAATAGTAGAGTGGTATACTAGGCAGATAAGGACGGAAATCGTCCGGACGCCGAATCCAGGCCAAATACCAACCGTACAGGAACATTTAGTGGCACTAAACACGAAACAGAATTAACGTGTCCGGAAGTCTAATTTAGAGTAACGCCAACTTGCGTTGTTATCCAACTTGACTTTCGAAAAAGGAAGGCAAGTCTAGCAGAAGTCAAAGGGCCGTGAACAAACAGGAAGGAATGAGAGTAGCAATTAAAAATATGAAAATTCTCCAGTGGTAAACACATGATATTTTGATTCAACTTGTGCTTTGTGGTAAATTGTTAAAAACTGCGGTGGTGGAAAATTATACCCTAGTGTTAACAAGCATGATGAGTATGTTCAAAGCTTTTAAGTTTACTTTGATGTTACGTGACATACGGAACAACATACTTTAACATAATGCACTCTAAACTTCAACAAAAAGATGAAACTGGTAAAAAAGCTCTTAGTACAAATCATAGCCATTTCCTATTTATTTCCTAAGCAGGCATCAAATTTAACTATATTTCCACTCTGATTAATAAATTATTTATGTATATATTATACAATTACTACATATTTGAATTTATCAAACAAAATTCATTCCAACTCATGCATTCCGACTAATTTTATTACAAATTGAATATTGTAATGTTTCAAACATTTCATTTATATTACATTTCAGGAAGGATATTAATTACGGTTTGTGTTTATTAGTCAAATTATTTATTAATTTTAGACCATCAAAAAGTATGCTGAAGATCAAAGAAAATCAATTCACATTAAACTGGTTTACTCAAAAGTTGTCTGTTCATTTAACGTCTTTCTTTTGAAATTACATTTAATATAAACCTTCATAATTTTCCTAATCATTTGCTAATCCAATATAATCGACATATTAAAGCATCGCTCGAATGTGTCTCAAACTGTGTCGCTTTTAACAAACTAACTCGCTTAATTTTACATCATAATTTATTGAGCTCGTTTAGTTGCTTAATGTAAGTTATCATTAAATTAATATTTAACGAAGTAAATTTCACATTAAGTTTGTGGTTAATTTGCTAAAATGTTTCAATTAAACCTGGCAAATATTGTATAATTTATTGACCAAATTATAGGGGCCTGTTGATGTTAATTATGAAGTGTTTAAGACCCCAGTATATTAAAATTTTCCAGTTAATTTAGTTCTTCTTAATTGACTTGATCTATAATATAATTTTTGATATCGTAACATATCATTTTTATAGGTCTAATTAAAATCTAAGAGAGGAGCTTTTGAGCTTTTCACTCCATATTTCTTCATTTTCTTTGAGAATATTGATGATCTCAGTACAAATAAAGAAACAAACGATAAATCTTTATACAAAATTAAGGTTTAATTAATTTAAAATAATTTTAGTTATAAAATTATAGGTTGGTTTCTAAGTAAATAAAATAAAAGTTTTCTTTATTCCTAATGTAGCCCCTGTCTTCTTTCTAAAAGACCAGTTTATTTTCCGAGTGTTTTGCAGCATCTGTTTTTCCGCCCGCATCACTTCTGCGTGAATTAATGTTTTTAATTTGCTTGCCGCTATCAAAACTTTTCCGCGATGCCACAACCGCATGCTGCTTGTCGCTGGAGGGTGGAGTCGAAAAATGTGCCCGTAATTACCCATAATTAATACCAGATGCCAAGAGTGTTGGCAAAAACTCTCGAAAATCTCGAACTCTCTTAGCATATTTCACATCTGCTTGCGATCAAAGCCGCGCAAAGAAGGCAATGCAAAACAACTGTTTCGTATACAAAAGGGCGTCTTGGCTTGTTGTTAGGGTCAGGATGACTTCGAAGGTTACTTCACTTGCTTGTGCGCGCAGTAACTTTGTAGCTTATTGCTTCCTTCTTTGCCTTAATAAATTTTATCTCTTGTTGCGTATGCGCTCAGAGATGCACTACAACTTGAGCAGCAATAGTGCAGGCTATGCACAAGTGCAATAAGTTATTTTTTGCGTTTGAAAGTCTGCTAGCTGCACTGGTGTAGGAAAGTTGATGGGAGGAGCACAAGAGAGCGTAACCCTAAAAGAAGAAGGGTGGAAGACAGTAGATCCATGAAACTAAATGTTGTAAGTTAGGCCATAACGCAAAGACGACGTTTGCTTTTAATGGCTTTCAAGTTCTTTAAACTGATGCTCTATTTACTAACCCATTGGAACAGCTGCTGCGGATCAGTAAGCAATAATCTGAATAAGTTTTAAGAAATAATACAAATGCAGTTTGATCAATCAATTGTAATATATTTTACTGATGATCCTTTGTCCTCTTAACAAGCTGACTAAATTAAAAATACATCTTTGTTACGTTTTTTACCATGTAACCAAGTCAAAACTAATAAATCACTTGTTAATGACTGCAAACTTTTTCCCGTCATCACCACCGGCTGTAAGCATCCATTGGGACGATATAAACATCAACAAAACGCAAGATTTTTAGCTCCAACTGAAGAAAGATTAGCGCGCAAGAAGACGCAAAAAGTTGCTTGCCTTGGAGGATTTCATCCAACTTGGCGGCGGCAGATATAAGTTGTTGCAAACTTGGTGAATGATCGGAAAGCACTCAGCGCTGACTGAGCGCTGGGGGATCGAAAACAACATTGGGCAATAATCATGTTGACAAGATTAACTCTACATGTAGCAAAGTCGCGCAACTCTTTGACGTGGCCCCGACTTTGGCAGCGATTCCAATACGTGCTTGTCACTAAAACTCGAGTTTGATTCAAGTCGCAACTTATCGAGGGAGTTGGGCAAAGTTCAGTAACGTGAGCATCAAGCAGCCGATATAAATCCGCAATCCAAATGCAAGACATTCTCATAGGATACCGCTGATTGTGGCAATAGCTTCCACTGAAATCGATGCAGTAGTACATCTTCCTTTGGGGATGCACTTTGCTGAATCCCCTATTGTTCACCGACAGTCGTGCAGAACGTCGAACAAGAGATGCAATACTATAAAGTTATGCAATATAACTATGAACTATGGAATCTGGGAGACATTGTAAACTTTTCCACTGTACTCAGGACATTAGGCGACTGGGGATTCTTGACCCAAAGTTGAATGTCACCCCGATGCCCAATAATCAAGGTTTATTATTTGTAATTCACAAGTAGAATAATAGTGTGTATACTAAGGGTTTGAAGCATGTAGAGACACAACGAGAATGAAATAATTGCTGTTCATACTAGTTAGTCATGCACAGACAATCCGTTTAGGTTTAATTGAAATCAAAGGAAGCCTCCAGCAATGTTCAATAACAAAGCGGATATATGTGGTAATTAATCAGTGATTTAAAGATCAAAGGCAATTCACTTCCAAACACACATGCTTTTCTGTAAATAATTGAAAGTAATAGGAATTGCGGAACATCATTTTTCCATTTGTGATCATATTTATCAAATCACTCGACTTGGTGGTACGCCAGGCGGATGCAAAAAGAGAAAAAACTGGGGTGATATGTGTCAACACATTTTCCTACTTTTTCAGCCTCTTATCCTTCTATTTCCCATTCTTGTCCGTGCGTTCAACACTAGTGTGCTTGCAATACCCGGATGAAAGTTATAGTTTATTTGACTTTCCACTTATTTTCCGTCGTTTACTGAAATTACTACAAGAAGTCAAGAAAGACCAAAATATATTATAATTTCCTTTGTTGAACTTCTTTTCTATTTCGTAGCTTATTTGTAGTCATAAATAGGATATTCTCGTAAGGTTTCTCTTCTTTCTGAAATCTAGATAAGCAAATTGCTAAATGAGGTCAGGAAGGTAGACCTTTGAAATGGTTTCTTCTGGTTTATCCTGCTATAAGCAAAATTAAAGCTAAAGTGGTTTACCTGCAGAATGCGTCAGATGATTTCAAGAT
>JAODGC010035569.1:50295-71020 GCA_027574925.1 Ecitoglossa quadriceps | reverse complement strand
GCGAGAAATTCTTTGATAAGCGCCAAACTCTAACCTAAGTGACAAATCCGTCCCATAAGGGTTTGCGCAGCCCGGTTACCACCATTGCTATCGCCACCTGCTAAAATATTCTAAATTTAGGTTCTGGAGATCGAACAGCTGTTTTGAGCGGTCAGCACGGCACCAACGGATCAAACGCGTCCAAAACTGTAAGATTGTTAATATTTTTACCTACGTGACTGCTGAGTGCAGTTTGTTTGTTATAATTATATCATCAGAACTGTTTTGGGTAAGTGGACACAGTGGGGCATCCTCTCTGAACTTTTAGCCACATCTGTACCCTGTGAATCGTGAAAGTAGTAATGGCAGATCCAAAATATGCTGGTTTAGAGGGAATTGTAAAGTATACACACATATTAAAAGATAATTGCTTAAAATATTGTATTGTAGGCCTATGATGAACCTGATGTTTATGAAACTGCTGATTTGCCTGAGTCAGATCAGGTGCATGATTTCATTGAAGAATTGAATGATGCAGTTGAGCATATAACAATTTCACCCTGTGATGCATTCATCAAGTTCAAAGGCAAGCATATTAATGCAAGTAAAGTTGACTTTTCTGATGCTCTTTCATCAACAATGTGCCCTGGTTATGAAATTAACTGGGAGCTGATGGAACAAGGTCAAAGTGAAACATTGGTACAAAAAGCACAGAGGTTAAAATGTGAGTTATCTGAACTTGCAGAAGATCTAAAAAAGCAGAAAAACAATGCAATGGAAGGCAGGCAAGAAGAGAGCATTTTAGTAATGGGCAAACAGATTGATGAAGCAATGAGAAAGTTGGCTGATATGAAAGTTGAAGAAACCCTTGGCAAAGATATCATTAGTAAAATAGTTGATCCCCAAGGAGCACAAATAAAGTATACTCCTTTAGATTGATGAAACGTTGAATATTATAATGTCTATTACTTCAGGAATATGCTCTCTCAATTAGAAAGTTTTAAGAAGACATGTGATGCTGCTTCACGAGGATGTAATCAAAGTGATGGCGTTACCTTTCAACTAAACTATCATCCAGACCAGATCAAATTACAACAAACGGCTCGTGTAGCTGATCTCGAGAAAAGGTTACATCAGCTTGAAAGTGTTCTTGGGATAAAAGGTGAAAAATTGTTGCGTCTTACAACGGTGACTGAAAAAGGTAATTTAATATTGTGGCGCAACACCGTACAAAACTTGCAATTTTGCACTATTCACTTGCTCAGAATCCGATTGGCTTTAAATTATCAAAAATTAATTTCAGAATGTTTATTATCTTCTGCTCAGCACTTAGCAGCAACAGCAAGTCTTTTAGATTCTTCACAACTAGATCACATTGAAGGGCGACTTACAGCACTAGCTCAGAGAATGGACGGACTTCTAAAGGCCAAGAAAGAAGTTACTGCTGATGAAGAAAAGGATAAATTGGTAAAATAATTATATTGGCTTTTTGACATTAAGCATTCTACTTCACCTTGTAGATTTTGGAATTATATGAGATGGTGAAAAACACTGAGAGCTTTGCAAAGGTTCTTCCAGGAACTGTTGATCGCCTACAAGCTTTGGAGCGCCTTCACAATAAAAGTAAGTTTCCAACATTTTCTTGTGATTGGTTATTTATGTCTGATTGAGTTAGGTACGGAGTTTGCTACTACTCTCACACAAGTGGAAGCCCTCCAGTCTGAGATCCAAGGCAACGTTGAGAACAATAAGGCTCTGTTGAAGGGTGTCCAAGAAAGTTTTGCGGTCAATTTAAATGAAATGAATAAAACAATAATTGGGCTGGAATCCAGATTGAAGGCATTTAAAAAGAATTAAACAATTTTAGTTGCTAGATAAGAACATGTATGCCTCTTATTAACTTAGTTTGCAGTAATTCTAAAGTCGGCACAAAGACAAAGCGCCTTCACGATCTTAAAATTTATTTCGATAGTATCTAAAAATGTGTGTTAAATAAATTACATGTTTTACAACGTAAACATGTTTCGTAATCTCGAATGATGAAAATCAATGGAATGTAGTTGCATTCGTTGCACAACCCGGGCAAATGTGCAGCGTGTCATGCACAAAAATATCGCAGTCCATACAGAAACATTTCATGCACTTCTGACATTTATAAACCTGCAACCAAAATTAGAGAGATTCGTTAAGTGGATGATATTCATTGTATTGCGTTGAGATGAAAGTGCTGGGACATTTGAGAAATATTTAATTTTTAATATTTTTGAATGAGATTTTACTACCTTTTTAGGGTTTGTGATTGCTTAAACCTTGCTTCTTTGAATAGATTATCTTTGTTTCCACAAATTATCTCTGCTGTACACATTGGTAATATATTTCCAAGGCAAAATGTAATTAGAATGTTTGAGAGAAATCATACTTTACCTGTTTATCAGTATGTGTGAATATCATCTGGCAGGCAAAGCAACCACCTGCAGGCTCCCCAACTGTGCATATTTCTTTATAATTTGGAGCAGGAAACAGATGATGATAACTCCTTGCAAGATGAGGAGCAGATACCAATGTGAGGCCACATGCTTTACATTCCACTGGCAGTTCGCAATACTTACTCAAGCATTGTGGACAGTAATAACCACCTGTTGAAAGTTTGCTAACTTCTTCACAACTGTCTATATGACACATACACATTGTTAAAGGTTCTTCACCACCACTCTCATTAGATGTTATTTGATGCGGGAAACCCATTTTAATCAATGACGACTCTAGTCCGGTTGCTGCCGGCGGCGGCTCTATGTTTTGCAGCAACAAATCCCTATAATGTGCATCATCTAAGATAACATTATATATTCCTCCAGTTGATGTAGCCAGATGACGGCAGACTCGCACCTCTGCGGCCAGACCAATTACCGAACATCTTATACCTTCCGTTTTCAACGTGGATATGGTCGTGTTTATATCAGTAGGGTCACAACTAGTCAAGCTGCCCATGATGACTAAGATTTCTCTGCTGGCATGGCTTGGCAAAAGTTTCAATGACTTTGCAGCAAGTTCTAAACCATTTTGAAGTGAAGGCTCACCAACAAGTGTTGTCTGAACTAATGTTTGAATAGCTTTAATGTGCTTTTTGGGATTGCCTGTAAGATCACTTAGCTTTTCAGAGCGTTTGTTGTGCATTATTAGAATACCAAGTTGACTAATAGGATTCTGATCAAAAAACTCATCTATAAATAATTCTAACAGCTGAGAAAGTATTAATAAATATGTTAACATTTTTCATTGAAGATGCTAAGAAATACCTTTATAGTACATAACAACCTGGTTGGCTTCAAGTCTTGACAAGACATGGATTCTGAACAGTCAACAATAACAAACATATGCCTCATCATGCCAAGTTTAGTGTGACCTTGCTTTAAAGCTTGGCGTTTTCGCTTTGCTCTTTGGATAATATCTGATATGGAAGCTTCCAGAAATCCATCATCATCTTCCTTTATTGTTTCCCTATTCAATAAAAATACATATTAAAACATTAAATAAAAGAGAAATAAGTATTTGATAAGATGCCTTGGCAAACGTAATTAAATTTTATGTAGCAAGTAAAGAACTTACCATGTTTTTTCATAGCCTGTTTCCCAGCGGTATTCTTTAGGATCTTCTTCGTCCATTTTGAAATAAAATCAATGTTTGATACAATTTGTTTTTACTTCAGTGGTATTATTCACAGGGGTGGCATAAAACGTTGAAACCAATCCTATTAATAAAGACTTTGATGCGAAAGATCCAAAAGATTAGTGCTCCAACACACGATACCGCGTTGCACAGATGCATAAGTAAAATACCAGGGCGCGCAAATGCTAATGTCACTCAGGTTAGGATTTGGCGCTTATTAAAAATTTTCTCCGCTTTGTGGAAAGACAAGATGTGAAAGTGCAATCACGATAAATATAGAGAGAGCGTTTATGCATTGCATATTTATCATTACATATTCGTGTACTTTGTCATGTTACTCCTTGTACCATCTGCTTAGATATAAGTTAATTACATTAATTTGCTTCCAATAATTGTTTTTCAATTGCAAACATTTAAAGTGGATGCCTAAACGGATTGTACAAGAATTAACTTGCCCTTTTTTTTTACCCGAAAAAGGTTTAGAAATCTATGGCGTGATCGGCGCTGCGCAAGCAGCAACTGAAATATGAGGATCGTGTGACATCGCCCACACTGAGGGGTAACGAGTAGTGGATGTCACGCTGATGATGGCTGTATGCCCGGGTGCATAAATGACATTAAAGAAGCCTAAATACAGTCCAATGAAATTCTTAAGCAAATGGGTCATTATGAATTTAAGTATATTTAAAGTTTTTTAATAATAAAATATTAATACTGAAACCCGTTTGGATATGAACTTGTATAATGTAAATTATCAATGTATTTAATGAATACTTGAAATTTTATTACCTAAAATTCTCCGATATCTGTAAATGATATTGATTACAAAACGATGCATGTTGGCATGTTATTATGGCCTGACGGCCACTCTCCCTGATTTGACAGGTATTGAATCTAGCTACGACCAATATCCGTAAAAATATTTTAGAAAAACTAAAAGTTTTCTAAAATCCGGTAAGCGTGACGCAGCATCAATTTTCGAATGGTTTGATTCGGTTTTTGCTTCGGCCTCTATCGGTGCATCATGGCCGCTTTTAGTTGTCAATCTTGTCTAACGCGGTGATTTGTTATTTTTCGTGGGTACATCGTCTCGTTTGGGGTAGCTTACAATCTTGATTTGTTTTCTGGTGAATGTTTCTAGGAATTGTTCTTCTAAGATGACTGTTACAAACAAGGTATATTTATCATTTAAGACAAGCGGGGTTTGGAGAGTAATTGTTTTCTTTAGATGGAAGTTGATAGTGGTTTGAAGAGTGAAGGGTTTAGGTCATACTATATCACGAAGATTGAAGAGCTGCAACTTACAGTTGCGGAAAAAAGCCAAAATTTACGAAGGTTGCAGGCTCAACGAAACGAACTTAACGCCAAAGGTGAGTTAGTGAGCATTGTATTAGTCTATAATCAATTTTCACTAAAAAATTTGAAATTATGTTAGTGCGAATGTTGCGAGAAGAGTTAATGCTTCTTCAAGAACAAGGAAGCTATGTTGGGGAGGTAGTAAAGCCTATGGATAAAAAGAAAGTGCTTGTCAAAGTTCATCCTGAAGGAAAATTTGTTGTTGATATTGATAAAAATATTGATATCAATGATGTAACTCCCAATTGCAGAGTGGCTTTGAGGAATGAGAGCTACACATTGCATAAAATACTTCCTAATAAGGTAGATCCTCTTGTTTCTTTAATGATGGTTGAAAAAGTTCCAGACTCAACTTATGAAATGGTTGGTGGCTTGGACAAGCAAATTAAGGAAATTAAAGAAGTCATTGAATTGCCAGTTAAACATCCAGAACTTTTTGATGCATTGGGTATTGCACAACCAAAGGGTGTTTTACTATATGGACCTCCAGGCACTGGTAAAACGCTCCTGGCAAGAGCAGTGGCTCACCACACTGAGTGCACTTTTATCAGGGTTTCTGGTTCAGAGTTAGTGCAAAAATTTATAGGTGAGGGTTCACGGATGGTCCGCGAATTGTTTGTAATGGCACGTGAACATGCACCATCTATAATTTTTATGGATGAAATTGATTCGATCGGATCATCTCGCATTGAGTCTGGTTCAGGAGGAGATTCTGAAGTTCAACGTACAATGTTGGAATTGCTTAATCAATTAGATGGCTTTGAAGCTACTAAAAATATTAAAGTTATAATGGCTACCAATAGAATTGATATCTTGGACCCAGCGCTGTTACGGCCTGGAAGAATTGACAGGAAAATTGAGTTTCCCCCACCAAATGAGGAGGCTAGATTAGACATTTTGAAGATTCATTCAAGAAAAATGAATCTGACAAGAGGAATTAATTTGAGGAAGATTGCGGAGCTAATGCCCGGTGCCAGCGGTGCCGAGGTAAAGGGAGTATGCACTGAGGCTGGCATGTATGCGCTGAGGGAACGAAGAGTGCATGTTACTCAGGAAGACTTCGAAATGGCCGTGGCAAAGGTAATGCAGAAAGACTCTGAGAAGAATATGTCCATAAAGAAGCTTTGGAAGTAAATTATCAAAGTCAACATTGAAAATATTTTAATTGTAACGAATAAATGAATACTGGTTGTCATAAAAGCCAATTTTTTCTCTAGAAAATAGGAGGAACCCTTACTTTTATAGAACCTAATTTTTCAACATGCTGGAGATAGTATAAGTAATTGATTGAATGAGTTTGCTTTAAGGAGAGCCTACAGGAGATTTTGTTGTCATAGTCCACAAAGATATAATTGCGGGATATTTCGAAGGTGCGTTTAAATCTACTATAAATAGTACAAACGAAAATACAATACTGTTTGAATGTCATTATTATAAATAATTGAAGTTTAATTTAAGTGTTATAAGCGGTGTATTTCGCATAGAATTTCGAATTATTACCTTCAAATTTAGGTGAATTTATTTAAGTTTTCTTTGTATATCAATTTCCTTGTTGATCTTTGGCTGTACGACTGTGTACTACAACTTTCAAGTGGGCTATGAAAAATGATTTGTTGCTTCCCAACTCGCATCAAGCATATTACCAAACTACATTTCTTGAAGTAATACTCTGTGTAACCATCTTATATAATCTTAGTTAATTCAAGCATTTTTTATTGCTACTATTTATGTAATTCTGGTCGGGAGGTGCCTTCCGTTGATGCTGGGTTGATAAATTGCAGCAATAACTGAATAAATGATTAGGATAAAGTTGAACCAAATGTAGATTCATTTTTAAAAGTAAACATGATACATGGTTTGTATTAAACATAATATATTTATATATATTAAAAAGTAAGCCTATATAAAAATACACTCTACACACGCAATTAATATATTCACGTGACGATATAATTTATCGAAATGGGATATGCTGTATCCCTTTTAAATTCCATACTAGTATATATATCGGTATATTTATTATAACCTACTAGTTAGGTTTTACTGTTTCTATTTTATAGTTTGTGTGTATTATGTTGTTATTAGCATGTTATTTTGTTAACAATTTGTAGGATTAGCTTACGAATTAAAAAAAAAATGTGTTGGATTAGTTTTAAATTTTCGAAATATTGGTTTTCCTTGATCAAAACCTAATATCCAAATTATAGTAGTTCAAGTTCATATATATTTCAGTGTTAATTTTATATATATATATATATATAATATATATATTACATTAACACTAAACCAAGTTGATACTATGTATTATCACAAATTACTAAAATGCTATATAATGCATTAATTAATTATAGAATCTATGGGATAATTATTATTTATAATAACTTATGTATTACTTGTGGAAGAGCAATAACAAAATCTGAGAAAAGGAAAACAAAATATTACAAAAGCTACTACTTATGTGAATACGCTTTTAAATATATACACTTCTTTATTATATTTATTAATAAGCAATTAAAATTAATTCATAAATAACTAATAAAAAATAATTCAAAATACTATTAAATTTTATAAACTGCAATCAAACTTGTACAATATCAACTTAAGTTAAGTACCAGTTCCTATTCGCAGTTGAATAAGGCATTCACACTATTTTTACTTAGTATCAATTGATATCATTTTTCGCTTTCTTGAATATTTATATAAACAGAAAAATAATGCTATTCGGATCCGTTTTCTGATGAACAAATGTCATCCAAAAAGTCAAAGAATGATACTGCCTCCTTTTCTTTATCTCCGTAGCGCACAAAAAAGTCTGGCCGGCCGATGATGGATGGGCGGTTCTGAGGTGGATGGCTGCGTACCACTGCCATTTCTGGCCTTGTCGCGTGTGCTGCAAGTACACAGGCTGTGTTAATTTACTCCTCTTTCTTCATATTGCCACCATGGTTGGACGTTAAGAATTAAATTAGGGTGATTACACGACCGTTTCTGGGGCCGGTGTGGATGGTGCTGATGTTGATGCATGAGTAGTTGATGAGAATGCTTAAAAAACCAAGCATATTTTCCGTGTATAGCAACTTGTTCAGCCCGAGGAAATGACAAATAATGCTTAATACGCACATAGCATAAGGTTTATATGTACTACCATATTAAGGTAAATGATGCTCTAGAAAGGTTTGAGAAAACTAAGGATCAAAACTATATAAGAGCTGAATGATTTGATACAAGAAATGCACCTTCATGCAGTGCCATGTATATAGAGAATAATCTATCAAACACAAGGTTCCATTTAATTACGTTGAACAGCTGGTAAAATCAGCTTCCTATTAAATAACACCAACTGCGATGACCATATTTATTTAGCATCAACACCACTAAAAAAATAGCCATGTTGAATGAAACAAAATTGACTGTCAAATTGAGACATTCTTTTTATCAAACACATAAAAGTATTGATGACGTTGTATTGATGCTATAATTTTGCACTAATTAAGAACGTAAATTGTGTATATTGCAAGTGGTATTAAAAAATTTAAGCTACCTTGTTTTTGCCTATGATATCGATGAATTCTGTGCAATTGGCCATAGTCAAGAGGATCATCCATGAACTCACTGCTGACACTCCCGCTGCAGGAGCTGGATGTGGAGGAATCCGATGAAGCCGTAGCCATGATTACATCCAGAATGCTTGTACGTGCCTTAACCAATTCCATTGCAATTTATTAAATATGATATCATATGCATTAAGGTAAAACTACCAACCTTTGGATCATTCAGGTTAATACTTCGTTCTACATGCACCCATCCAGTGGATATGCACCCTTCATCAAGACTATGTGCAATCTTAGTATCTAATGTTTCATGACTATTGTTGAAATTTTTCTCTTCCCCATTGCGAATAATTCGATTCAATTCATCAATCACATCTTTGCTGTTAGCTTTCTCTGGAAAGCTGATTGTTTGTTGCTTGATTTCAAATATAATATCATCCTTAGGTGGTCCCGAGTGTGTTAAACATTCTGTTCCAGCACCACTTTCGCTTCTATTTGAAGAATTGGAAACGAGAGACGGCGATGCACCCTTACAACCAGTCCTATAGGGTATCTTTGTCTTGACATGCGTAGCTATACCTAAACCAATTTTAGCTGGTGAAATAGGAATCTTACTTTTCTTTCTCAATGGAATTTTCGAAACAGTAATTTCCGAATTACTAGCGTTAGGTGTGAAGGACTCAGTCAATTCGTTTCGACATTCAACTTCTTCCACAGTTGTAATCTCGTTCGCACATTCATTCCTACGAGTGGCTCCAACGAGATAATAGTTTTCGTTTTCTGGTTCAAATGGTGTGGTCAAAAATACCTCCTCTGCGTACGAAATTTTTTCGTCTACATTTCCAACAGTAAGCTCCGATAATTCTTTTAAAGTGACGTAGTTATCTTCTGGCTTGCACTCCGCCATTTCGTGTTCTTCGAGATATTCATTATCATCTTTACAATTTTCGGATTGAATTGCTGCTTCAATGGAAGACTGCAAATTTGTCAATGGAAATCCTTTAATTTCCTCCAGCATTTGCGCCGGTGCCTCTATATTAAATTCTTTGGTAAGCTCTTCAGAATTAGGCGAATTCGGTACTAATAGCTGTTGCTCGGCGATAAATGTCAAAACATTTTGTAAGGTGGCATCGCGTTCACCGTTTTCAGAATGTGCACAACCCACACTCCGCGATGATGTAGATGCCAAGCTCTTTGTACTCTCAAACTTTACCAATCTAGATCAAATATGATTACATTAGTATTAGGCGTGACGTTTGCTAAAGCTTTAATTTAAACGCCCCCAATTGTGTCATAACAAAACAATTAAAAATAAATGCAATGAAATATAATATGTCAAAGCTCAGTTATTTGTATGTTATCAATTTTAAACATCTAAGAGAACAAACCTGTAAAAATCTCTTGTGAAATCAGTACCAATTAAAGGCAATTCACCAGTATCATCGCTGCATCCACTCAATACAGCTGAACTTCTCTTTGAACAGGCTTCTGGCTGATAACAATCGCTTCCACCACTGGACCAGCTATTATCGGACGAAGTATTAACGTTAAACTGGTAGTAGGCATATGGCCATTTTTGACAATCTGATGACGTATCCATTAATAAAGTAACAATTTCGTGTCCTTCGTGATCTACCATATAACTCGAACTGTTCCATAAACATTCAATAGCATCTTCCTCCAAATCAAGAGCATTGTTTTCTTGAATACTAGGTAAAGTTGCCACAGAATATTGACCTGGCGTGATGGCACTTCCACTCTTACTTTGCCAATGCTGCTCTCGCAAATCTTCGTTTGAAAGATTTAAGCTCCAATCTTCTAATTCCGTTTTGTCATACTCTAGCTCAAAAATATCTTTATGTTGGGTTGTACGTCTCGAATCGTCTAACCTAAGCCAGTGTTGAATGTAATCAGCGTCAAATGTAGAACAATCCATTCTTTCATCGTAACTGCTAGCCAAAGAATGTGGCGACTTAAAGTCTTCTTTGGTACAGGACGATGTGGCAAGAGTAGAGGTGCATTTTGTTCTCCTGAGATTACAATTGCGGTTGCAATCAGTTATGTCCACAACAAGAATACTGGAACTACTCGAAATAGGACTATGGAATCCATAATAATTAGGACTCGGTGTGGTTGTTATTTTAATATAAAGATTCGAGTCGCTAGAACTACGCATAACATGCTGAAAAGGAAGGAAGCTTTTTCCAGGTGGATAACTGTTACGAGACTTCAGGTTAAGTAGATTTATGGGAATATAAAATATATCTGCATCTCCGTTGTTTTCAGTTTCATCCGATGCTTCTTTCAACTCTTCAAGAGTGATGCGCGCTACGGTTTCAGTATTAATACGTGAAACCTCCGCTTGAACATCGGAAGACATAGTAGAATAGCCTTCATCTCGATTACCGCTCTCGGGTGATTCATTGCACGTTTCTGTTGTTTCGTCTGGTGCGGGTATTGGAAAACTCTGTTGCAAGATAGGACGATTACGACGATATTTCGTTGTGTGAGAAATAGGGCATTGTAAGTTCAAAGAAACGGGTCGTTGTGGAGGTGGAGTTGAATCAACAGTAGTAAGAGCCGCGATAAGTTGTTTTGGTGTTACTTCGGCACATTTAAATTCTGCCCACAATTTCGTTAGAATTTGGTGCCGCTTCTTATCTTCATAGGATAGTCTTGAGTCTAAAAATTGGAAATTTTATTTGTGCAATTCATATCAATATAATATGAAATCGTCTTACCTAAGATTTCGGAACCCAAGGATAAATGCTTCTCATGTTTCTGAATTCCACACACATTATTAGAATGATTAAATTCTTGAAGAAGTTTAGCCTTTGGTGAGATACAATTAGAATTATTTAATAAAATGGGATCATAAATATCTGCTTTATCGGATTGTTTTAAAGATATACTATTTTTGCTTTTAGTGAGAGGCGAAACATCGGCAGATGTATTGTCATCGTCCTCAGTAGCCTGCGAGTAATCCTGTTCTCGATTTGTCATTCTATTTGCCTCCGCCTCTTTGGAGGCGATTTGTTGGAACAGCATTGCAGTTAAAGTACTATTTTGTGCTTCCAAATCAGCTATTCGAGAGTTAAGGGAAACAACTTCTTCCTTTAGACACTATAACAAATTATCCAGAGATTGTACATATATCATAATATATATATGTACAAAAGCTTACTTTTTGAGTGACTAGTGCACGAACAACCTGATTTGCAACATCGTCCAGGCATCGTTCATATTGCTTTCTTGATTCGTCTACATGCTTTTGAAATAGTAGCGCCTCAGGACTGCCTAAATTAAATCTCGTTACATTTTCCATTTGTTGGCGAAGACCAGATATCTCATGATTAAGTCGTTGAATTGTGTTTTGATATTGTTGACAACGATTCTGTGAATATAAAACAGATGTATAAAAAATGGGAACATTTTGGTACATATAAATTTATATTTTACCTCATATGAATTGGTCAAACAAAATTTCTCTTGTCTTAAAATTTCCACTTGTTTTTTGAATATCAGCATCGAGCGGACCGTCTCCTCCATTCTGAAAATATATTTTTTTCTGTCTGTTATGATTTCAATAATTATACATAAATATTTCTGCAAAAATCGGAGAATAATATCCCTTTAATCGTATGAATCAACTTTCTAAAGGAAACCATGATGTTAGCTCCATAACTCAGTCGGGTAGGTATCCGTACCCTAGCCGCGAGCGAAGCGCATATTCGGAGACTCGGATTCGAATCCTGCTAGGAATATATCCAACCAATATATTGCCACATGATCCTTTTCTAATTGTTGTTATCGACCCCAGTAGTAGTGGTTGCAGTATAATTGAATGAAACAAAATTAAGCGAAACGTAACAAGTACTAATAGTAGTCAAAGAAAATAAAACAATCCTAGGTTGATGAACCAATTGTTCATCGTCGCTTGTGCTCGAATGTTGTCAAAATGCTATATTACGAGTACTACACATAAACGCCTTCAAAATGAATTGAGCTAGGATATGTTTAATCAATCAAATATAATGATAGCGCTAACCTTGAAAATTCGCTGGTGAGAAACTTGAGGCGAGAACGGTAACGTGCCGTCTCCAGTAGTGCTTGCTTCGTCTTCGATTCGCTGTCCGCGCGCAGCCGTCTTTCCCGATCCGCATCCCTCTGAACCGCCTCCCTCTGTAACAAATTTGAAATATTGCTGTATAAGATCAAATATGTTTTAACGTCGCCAACTAAATTTAGGTTATTTAATCCCAAATATCTCTTGCACCTTTCAGTAAATTAAACTGCCGAATCACAGTTTTAAAGAGGTTTTGTTGGGTCTATTTCTGTATACATAACACTTGAAGAATATGTTAAGAGTTTTCAATTGATTTGGTATTTTGAAAACCATAGACCGAATACGTTAAACCAAATAATTGATCTCAAGAGGTAGTACTAATCAGTTGTCAGTTGCTGAACTAATGAAAAGCAAAACAAAAAGTTGATATCATAGGAACAGTTAATAATACACGTAATAAAATGCACTGAATTTTTAGGAGGCAACATAGGTAATACAAATCACTGAGAAGAGAACAATAAATCAAGGCATGAGAAGAAATTCACAAAGCTAGAAAGAAATTCATATATTCATCCATGTTTTAATACCAATGAGGCTATTTTATACCACTATTTATTATAGACCAAAAGATAGCCGAGTCATTAAGACAAAAAAAAAAAAACCAATATTCCATCTTCATAATTTCCAAACTATCCATTTAGCTATTTACATTGTGAAATTAGTCAATTGAGATTATATGATATAATTAAATTACTTGGTAGTTGCATGTTTGGTACAAGCAAACTTAAGACATATTTGTGTGATACTGAAAACCTCAAACAATTTTTATAATATAAAATATTTCTATTGCACTGTGAAGTATCAAAATTATTTTCTGAAAATTAGTATTGATCCGTGCAATAGTATCTTAGTTTAACGTGGCTCTTCGGATAGGCGTCCACGTTAAATAATAATCGAAAATACAAATGTATTTACCAGTGAAGGGCAGTCTTAGTGAAGTACTACTAATCTAAAGTAATCTATATTTTAGGTTGTCTAAAGCATGTGAGGGCGACAAGACTCCCATTTTGTAACAGTAGTTTTGTAAACTGCACAGGGTTCCAGAAAATCAATACTTGAGTCATGGTTAGCTCGCGCTGTGCCGTGATACCCGACAATCTATGGTCGGTCATGCGTTGTTTGAGCATTTTTTTAAACAGTTGCAATTAGTACTCCTTTTATCGCATAAAAAATATGCTCACACAAAAAATATATAAAACAATGCCAAAAATAGCTAAACTATGCATACACTGATGTATTGCAAAAGATAAAGAATACGCAGTAAGAAATTAATAATCAACTCAATTCCGCCAATGACATTGGATTAAATCTATTTGTTTAAATTAATATATATGCATATTATGAGATGAGATTACAAGCAATAAAATGCAATCATCCAACAAATAACACGTTTGAATGCACAAGATTGTAGATTGTATTCTAAATATTAAGACCAAAGTTTTGTCCAATACAACAAATACGTATTGGCATTTAAAATGTTCAATGCTCTAATACTTACACGACTCGTCTTGGTAAAATTGGTTCCCATTCATATGGAAAAACCTCGAGTGAAAAGAAAACCCACTTTTAAAACAATATATATCTAGTCCTTTGTTATATAACCAAAATATAGAAGAACTTGCTAAACACATATATTGTTGTCTACTTGTGAATCAAGCTTAATATGCAATTTAAAGGGCACTTGTTTTTAGGCACAAATCCTTATTATCTTGTTTCTTTTATCACTATATATATAAAATTCCTTTTAAAATGTTGGAACGCACAACTGCAGTCATTTGAATTAAACATTAACAATTAAAATAATTTTGATGTCGGCGAGACACGCGGCGTTCAGAAAGCATTTAGCGTACTTAAAGAAATCCGGGCAAGAAAAAGCATCGTTACAGGAAGCATAAAAACTTAAAAATCGAACATAGCACACCCGTACAGTCAGCCCAACTAAATGGACAAAATGTACGGCAAGCCACCCCAACAAGGATATTCCATATAACCCGATGAATGCCGATCAACAGCGACTCTAAATGCTGCGCAAGAACACACATAGGGTGGCGGAGGAGGCATTCTCTAGCAATTTCGCCTTTAAATTATAAAATTAAAGAGGACTTTTGTGGTATAGGTAGCTCAAATAGGTTAGCTCCAGGAGTTAAGTCCCAAAATTATAAAAGAGTAGTATTTTTGTAACAGAGCTGTAGTGATTACTTCGGCACAGTGTGAACAAATAATAAATGAAAGAAGAGACATTACACGAAGTAAAAGCGATTGGTTGGTACGTATTGTAGCTAGGTGACCTACGATAATAATTAAAATCTACTTTCGTTTTGAGAATTTTATGGTGGGCATAGTATGTTAAGTTTGATTTGTTATGCAAGTTAAAAGGAAAACTGTCAGCTACTTGGCACCGTTGCTAAGGGATGCATAATGTAGTAGCGGAGCACGTATTCGAGGGACCTACAAAAATTAATAAATACATTTATATCGCACAAAAAGTCACAAATATTTACGAAGCTATTATATAATTTTATGCTGAACTGTTTTTCTAATTGAAAACCACTCAAGTTGGCTTTCTTTGTCTTTGTCAGTCTGTATTATCCTCGTATAGTGTTAAATACATCCAACCATAGCGAGGCTGCTGAACATGCATTATATTATATATGCATATATTATATATATGAATGCGTGTTGTCAATTTGGAAATAATTAAAAGTCGCAACCACTGCATATGAGATCAGACAACCAGCCAAACAAATTAACTGCAAACTATATATATAATTATTATTTACCTTTAATATTTGATTTTGAAGTCTTGCAAGTTCTTGCTTATCGCTTCTTTCTGCTTTCTGCAATTGAAGCAACATTTCTTCCAACTCAGATATTTTTATTTCTAAGCATTCCTGAAAACAAAAAAAATTATTAGTTTAACATTTTTAAAAATATATATAATTATTCGCTATACACTATGTTTCTTCGCAAGATTCTGTTGGAGTGCTACAAGAAAAGCAGCTAATTAACGCACCTTTAGTAACCTATCATCTGTCGAATCAAAATCAGTCTGTATTCCCCTAGTCACAGTTATCCTAGGAGAAGATGACGATAAAGGTGGCACATGTTGGCAGTTTGCACAGACATCTCCACTCGTCATGCCATTATGTTCAGGTGTAAGGTGATTACTTATTTTAATTCTACAATCCCGACAAAGCTCCGTTTCATTGCAATCGCCTTCTGGGCTCACTTTAATGAACTCTATTCTGCCTCCCTCGACACATATATTTGGCACTAAAGGGTAGGTTGGGCTATTTGTAACGCTACATTCATAACTCGCACGCTTTTGATAGGGTGGTGGACTGGCATTCAGTTCGGGAGTGGATGGACGTTTGTTCTCGCGCCTTAAACACGCTTGGTGGATATGACCATCCTTGTATTCTAAATTATTAGGTGTTGTTTGCTGACGGTGATCATATGCAGAAAGTAAATGGACCTTTTCATCACAGGCAGGATGCACTAGATGTCGGATGTTGGTGGAACTGCTCAGGCGTATCTTCTCCTCGACGAGCAGCGTTTGATTAGTATCACTGTGTACAGTTCTAGAAATAAATGTAATCTATTAAAAAAATACATCACGCATCAAAAAAGTATACAATGTAGTTTTGTGACTGCTATTCATTGTACAGGAACTATGGCCCATGGCTGGAGTTCAAGTTCAGCTGACGTGAAACATATCATTTATGCACCATTGGACAAAACAAAGTTTAGTAGTATCTTATAAATTAAATTCCGTTGCCACAAAAAAGGTGTCTACCTGCATTACTTTACAGCAAGGAAAGATAATATTTGGCTTCCCTGGCAACCGCGAGACTGGTTGCTAGAATAATGCCCCAGCAAATTTCTCATCATATACTTGACTGACCGGAACGCAAATTGAAATCCGAGGAAACAAACTGCCATAGAGCAAGTAGTCCGGTGCGTTAAAAAAATGACATATCAGAAATTAAACATACATGGTGCTATTTATTTTATTTAATATATTATTTATTTGGATGTGGTTTACAATAATTTGGAATATAAAAACGTATCTAGTTAAAACGTGTTTGTATTAAAACGTACAACCAACTGAACTCAAACTAGTACAAGCTTTTAGCCTACCATCTAAACAACTATCACTTGTTCGATCAAAAACGCAGCGACAAACAAACAGTAGAGGGCGTAACTCTTTTAGCGCCATATTCAGAACTATGATTCTCAACACATGGAAAACTTATTTTCTACTGCTACCTAAGAAGGACCCTAAGAAAAAAGGAAGCTCAATCAGAACAGTGTCAACAATAAAAAAAGACAATAATTTTCGAACCACCAAGTGTGAAAGACATCTAAAATGCAACAAAAGCGTTAAAGAATAGAAAAGTGCCAGGAATCAACCGTCTACCAGCAGAAATATTTAAGATAAAAACATACAACTACACCCCCTGTTAAAGAGAATATGGGAAGATCTACCCACAGAATGGAACCTACCTAGTATCTACCCATTACAAGAAGAATATAGGCAGATCTCAGGAAAAGCAAATGGACAATCGATCAGATCTTCGTAGTAAGTAACTTCCTTATTCTACCAAAATTATTTAGACTCATTAAAACCATGTTAGGGGTCTGGAGTAAAGAGGCGGGCTAGTGCTAGCACTATTTAATATAGCATCAGAGATGGGGCACTGTGGAAATTAAAGGTAGAAAAAGAAAATCTCCTGTGCAACAAGACAGTCCAACCAGCAACATTCGCTGATGATCTCAACATATTAGGAGCAGACATTATCCTCGTATTAACAAGACGCAGAAGAAACGCATCTGAAAACGAAAGCCAATGTAAATACTGTAGGTTTGGATATCATCGCAACAAAAAGCAAAACAATGGCATAAACAAAGGACCTTGAGGAGTTTCAGAGCTTACTCACCAGAACAATCAAGGAGTTGAGATACGAAAACGCGTCAAGGATGATCCATTTTGGTGGATCAAACTATGAATATATGTAACAATAATAAGATCAGTACAATTAGTTACGGCAGTAAACTGTGGGTACTCACAAACAATGAAGCAAACACGATAGACATTTTCGAGAGGAAAATACAAAGAAAAATTCTAGGATAGATACAGGAAAATGTGGAGGCATAACAACGAAGTATATCAACATCTGAAGAGCCCAAAAACTAGCAGAGTGCATTAGAATTTGGAGGCTACAATAGGCCAGCCATGTCAATAGAATGAACCAAAAACGGCTGGCAAAAAAAAGGTTATTAATAGCCCCAATACCCATGGGAGACGAAAGCCTAAAAATGATGAGAGGATGCCATCCATAAAGACGTCAAGAAATTACTGAAGACAAGAAACTAAGAAAACGCAGCGGACAGCGCAGGCTGGAGGCAAAAAATAATAGAGGCCAATGATTGAGATGTTCTGTAAAGCCATCGGAAATTATAAATAAATAATAAGTCATTACTTATTTAAAAAAGAAAGCAGTTGTTTTTAGTAAAGAAAAATTGCAAACCGTTCGACCAATTTCTTTTCCAGAATTTGTTCATCTTACAAATGTTACAGGTGGCCACGTTGTAGCAGGTGGTGCGCTAGTGCAACATTCATAAGTTAAGAATAACACAAGATACAAACTATTAAACCTTGTTCACTCTTCTCAGCTCAACCAAGCACTTGTGTAGACTTATTCTGTCGTATCAGCTTTTTCCCACATTTTAAAGAACAGCTCTTACCGTAAACGCTGGGAATACTGAATTATACTTGTCCAATATTAATAATATAGAAGTTTAACCTTCGCATTAACGTGCATTGAATGCGAACTTAATATCATAGTTTCTACATATGTGCATAAATTGTACGTCTTGATCCTTGGAAAATATGTATTAGATAGAGGCTTGAATAAACAAAATTCAGTCGAGAAGTATGAGCATAAGAACGAACCGACGGCGTAGCGGCGTCGCGTGGTTGCACATCGTAAGCTTCATACGCACGCAGGTCGCTGAACCAATATGGCGGGTCTCCTGTGCGAGGAAAGACATTGTGCTGCAAACGTTATTAATTTCCTTACTATATTTCAAATTATGATTTGTATTTATTATTTAAATTATCGTTGGGAATAAACAATCATTAATCTGAAGTTTCAAGTTATTTCGCTACAACATTTGGCCAACATCCATCATATTGCATTAGGTGGAAAGAACAAGAAATGTTCTATGCCCGGCTATTATTTTTTATTTGCAGCATCTGCCTACACAAATGCAACCACAATATGTGTTCTACTTACAATCTATTTTTGTCAAACGTGAACGTAAGCAGGCGATGCGCAGATGATGACTACTTCTCCAATAAATAATTATAAGACACCGCTTTTAAAACCAATGATATTTGTAAACACTCAGGAAAATAAATTTACTAGCATGCGATACATATGGATCCCGGTTACTCTCAGCACTACAAAGGAATCCGAAATTTGCAGGAACTAAGTTGTACATGTCTGCGGTCATATGCGGGTTCAACGATTATTCAGCCGTTGCTGGTTAGTAGCTGGCAGAAATTTTCAGGTCATATCCGACCATATCCCCAATTCTCTGAAAATATGCCCGCAATTTGTTATGAAGCATATATTATATATAAAGTATTCAAGCAAATTAGGAGAATGCGCTTCTTGCATTACGGTAACAGCAACAGCAAATAAGTCATAGAACAAATCACAGCACACACAGTTATTTCTTTTCGTGAGGAACAGACTTTTTGCTTAAAAATAAGTTTGGCATAGTATTATAGTATAAACACTAAATACATCACATGCATATACAAATTGTTTGCAATTACTTCGCACTTGTGTAATTCCGTACATTAATAAAGGCAACAAGACAGGATCCAGCAACACTCTCTATGCAGTAATCGAAGCGTGTTTGAATTTGAAACAGCTGTACATTGAAACTCTCGCCCTCAGTGCAATCAATAATGCATCCTACATTCCGTAAAACTAAAAATGTTATCAAACGCAATTGGCTAGCTGTATATATTAATCAAACAACTACCTTTTTGGCTTAAGCCGACGTTTAAGTACTCCTAGCATGATGGTTTTCTCTTGGTCGTCAGTCGAGACACTGTTCACACCACTTTTTTCTCGACATTTATATCTTACGCTTGATGGGTGGTACAGAGCTGTTCATTCTAACTTCGCTGGTGGGCATTCTAACGTTGTAAATCATTTTCGACGTAGAATTTACTCGCAATTGTTTCATTATATACAGGTGCATAAAGTTGCGCTTCAGTCAGGGATTTGTATTGTTTGTATAGGATCCGCGCTTTTGGCTTGCAACACTCAGCTATATTTAACAACAACGTGGGTTCCAATGCACTAGATCTTACGAGTTGTCAAACACACACGGCTCGGCGCGTCTATCAATTAGAATCTGTAATAATTATATCAATATCCATAGCGTTTCGTTATGCGCGGCATGGACCTTACTGGAATCATACGTCACACACCCGACGCGATACGATGACTGCTTGAGTCAGCCACACCGGCCATCTCGGCTATGCACTCACCGACGTGGTTATAGAACGACGCAGAAAGAGGACCAAGCTTGTGACCTTGGATGGAGTGTACATACTGCCCATTCCGTTGTTTGGCGCCGTTCCAATACCCGAAAACAGAGGGGGCACTGAAGGTTGACAGCAAAGGCGGCACCGGTACTATTGGCACCAGACGGCGCAAACCCCCGTGTATTTTGCGCTCGCCTTGCCAAAGGACAGCCATATACTTGTCCGTCTCGCTCGCACCCATTGTTATTCTTTCATAAGAATTGTGAACATTGTGGCAGTAAAAGGCAGCTCAAAAGTTTGCCTACCACAAGTATATGACAACAAGGCACATCTTCATAATAAGTTGCAAATACATCAAATATTTAAAAATTAGTGTATGCCTAGACAGATTGTACAATGATTAACATGTCTTATTCTAGACACTCAACTTCATGTACAACGCGCTATCCATGTAATCCTCCAGGTCGTCGGAAATAC
>JAODGC010035569.1:0-50195 GCA_027574925.1 Ecitoglossa quadriceps | reverse complement strand
TTAACATGTCTTATTCTAGACACTCAACTTCATGTACAACGCGCTATCCATGTAATCCTCCAGGTCGTCGGAAATACCATCCAACGCCAAAATCTCACGCCTCATAAGATGGAAAACTCTAGGCTTGACGTAGGTCGCCAGCTTCTCAAGCATACAAACGACAGACCTTCTCCTTACAGTCTTCTTCTTGAACCGGTCGTTGGAACGAGTGGGGCGCCGAACTTCCTCATACAACATGCGGCATGTTGACGATAGATCCACCATACTTTTATCATAGATTGCCAAGAAAGTGACCTTTATCTGAAACAGGTGGAGTTTCTGTAATATCGTAATCACGTAGAACGTGGGCGCTTACGTGGCGAGCCTGCAGTAGTATCTACATCAACTTCTACGTGTGTCTGGCTTATTTCAAAGTCCTCACTACTTCTATAATTTAAAATTAAGTTAATTTAAAATTTGGATTCAAATTCTATGTAGGCAGTACATACACAAATTTGAGTGATTGATGCACACACAATGAAGACAACAACTTTCACTGCATGCCATCACACCATGCTACGCATCGCTGTTAGACATCGAAAAGATTGATAAATGCCTCTATAACTCTATATAAAATTGTATTACCTTCATTCTTCATCAAATTTTGCAATTTCTGCAGGTTATCCTTATTAGATGCGGCTGCAAGAGACCAGATTGGCGCAGCATACATAAAAATTGATCCAATTACCATCTTATAGATGTTCATTTTGATTGCTGAGTCAAGTCTAGAACTTCTTTTCAGAATAGGGCATAAAGAGTTGAGTGCAGCTTTTTTTATGAGTTAACTTTAGGTACTTGTCAAATATTAATTTTTCGTCTAAAGTAACTCCCTAGTATTTTGGATTTTTAATATAATCGATGTTTTGCCCATCCAGCTTCAGGCATCAAGAGTGAGTGACCCGCTTATGTGTGAACTGTGTTACAGTGGATTTATCTGGGTTAGGTGATAATTTCCACTTGTAATAATACTTATTCAGGAGATTTAGATGCTCCTTAATACATTTCATATTTAATTTAATATTAGCTGCATGAGCGAGAATGGCTGTGTCATCAGCAAACGGCGCAAGTGTAGTGCCTTGCGGTTTGGTTTTATGTCTGAAGTGGTTGACTTGTTCCTTGTCACAATTTGTCTATCAAGCAGGTAGCTCTGAATTAATTTTGTTGGATACATTGGATATTGGATAACGTCAAAAGCTTTAGATAGATCAATTATGACAAAAGTACTGAATGGCAAAAAGCAGCGAGAATTTATACGAAGATGCACGAACATGCAATGACAGATATGCAATGCGCAAACGTTCAGTCTATCTTTGTCGTGATTGTACTTTGATATTTTCTTTTCTTGGTCATAAGGAGAAATTTTTTGATAAGCGCCAAATTCTAACTTAGGTGACAAATCTGCCCAGTAACGTTTGCGCGGCCCGGTTCACACCAACTAACCCAACCAATCTATACAAATTGTATTCACATGGCTCTCATGCAACTCCTGTACACTTCTGCGTACTCGTAAACAACATAGCCGCTTTGCATGCAAAGAATTTGGAATCGTTTAGGAAAGGAATTAACCTTAATTATTTTACAGATTTTATATTTTTGTTTCACTATTGAGTGGCTCCCAGAGCTTTCATCATTATATATTGCCTCAATATATACAAAAAGTATTTATATAGTTGGTTTCATGGCTAAGCCATATCGTTACCTATTAAATCTCTCTTACTTAGGTACATCTTTCAGGTATTTTTGATTATATTGTTTAAATGAACAATTGAATAATTGCATTGCTTGTAGAGGTGCTCAACGCCAGCTAAAAATTCCAAATGATAATACAACTATTCAAGGAAATATTGAAATAGCACTTAGAGGTATAAAGCCTGTAAATGAAATTCATGTTACTACATCAAGCAGGTATTTTACTGTAAAATAAGGCAATCTTAGTTTTATTTATGGTGTGTATTGTAGGACTGATGCAGGTGTTCATGCTCTGCACTCCACCATGCACACTGACTTGCAGCATAAAAGTGGAAAACCATTTGAGACAAAATATATAACATACTTCTTAAATAAGTACTTTATTAGTCATGAGTTACCTATACGCATTTTGAGTACTTTTCTTGTCCCAGATGACTTTCATTGTAGATATGCTGTAAGTAGAACATACTTGTATCGATTAGTAATGGTTCATAATTTCAAAAGCCTGACATGTCATGTGCCTATAGAAGATTTAAATAGAGCATATTACAGAAGGTAATTGAGAAGGTTGTTTGGAAAATGTGGATGGAATTGTTACTTGAGCCATTTTAGCTCATCCCAATTCAGTGTTGAAAAGTTTAAATCTGCTGCAAAGTTATTTGAAGGCTATCATGATTTTCGGAGTTTCATGGGCAAAGCTGCCTTGAAACCAGATAAAATTACACGACGTCTGATATATAAGTTTGATGCCAGGGAGAGAAGTAATTTGTTATATTCCCGATATAGTATACCAGATCCATGGATGAGATGTTCTGATTCCTATACGTATATTGACATTATTGTAGAATCTTCCGGATTTTTGTATCGACAAGTAAGTATTACATATATTGTACTAAGGCGCGTTTGCTTTCGGTGATTTAAATCGTTGTCATGCATCAACGACATCGTTGGTGATTCGACGAAATGCTACGGAAACGGATGTAGAGGTCGCTACAAAGGCTTTTGTCAGGTACGATGTGTTTGTGTCGGCCGTGTCAACGGTTGTGGTTTAGCGCCGTTTTGTGGTCTTCGCGCTGATGCGTTGTTAGTTTTCGTCTTAATCGTCTTGGGAGTATATCAACTCATCCTTAAACGTAAATATACTTGCCTTCTGTCATATTTTTCAAATTTACAGTTCTTTATTGCGCAATATAAGAAAATGATCACGTTTTTGTTAGCCTAACCTAAAAATTGTGGCTTTCTATGTAAAGATTTTATTTGTTGGTTCTGTGATATTGAGATACGATGTACTTGTTAGTCTGGTGTAGTCATGAATACTAGTAATTGTGATAGCATCCTTAAATTTTTTCGCATTTTTTTTTAGGTGCGACGCATGATAGCGGCTTTAATAGCTGTTTCAGAAGGAACAATCACTGAAGTGGATATCCAACGAATGCTTACAGTACCTTCTCAGCATAGTTGGGATTCACGATTAAAAACTGTGCCGGCAAGTGGGTTGTATCTGGCGCGCGTTCAATATCCACCTTCGGTAATCGACACGTTTCGAGAATGGTAGGCACGCGGGTTTTCGTAGGCAATTTACCTAGCGACGCAAACGAGCGCGACCTGGAGCGCTTCTTTCGTGGATACGGTCGTATGCGAGAAGTATTACTCAAGAATGGGTATGGTTTTGTTGAATTTGACGACCGTCGCGATGCCGAAGACGCCGTCTATGAGTTGAATGGCAAGAAGTTGCTTGGTGTGCGTGTTACAGTAGAGAAGGCCAAGGGTACACCTCGGGGGCGAGATCAATATTCTTCTAGAGATAGAGATTACCCGAGTCGGGATTATCGTGGGCGCAATGATAGATATGGGCCACCGACACGAACTGCATATAGACTTATTGTTGAAAATCTCTCTTCAAGGGTGTCCTGGCAGGATTTGAAGGATTACATGCGGCAGGCCGGTGAAGTGACTTATGCCGATGCGCATAAAAAGCATAGAAACGAAGGGGTGGTCGAATTTGCTTCCAGTGCAGACATGAAAAACGCACTGGATACTCTTGATAATTCCGAAATTAATGGCAGGAAGATAAAATTGATAGAAGACAAGCGACATAGTAGTCGTAGCAGTTCCTACAGCAGTAGGTCCAGGAGCAGGTCACCTGCTAGAAAGTCGCGCAGCAGTTCGAGGTCCCGATCCCCGAAGAAATCTAAAAGTCGCAGTCCATCCAGGAAGAAATCTGTTGAAAGGAGAGAGAGAAGCCAGTCCAATTCTAGAATCATTAAGGAAGATAGACGTTCCAGGTCCCCTGAGCGCCGATCACATTCTCGGCCCAAGGGCGAGGAGAGAAGAAGTCGATCGAAATCTAGGTCTCCTAGAAGAAACGACCGTGATGAACGCTCTCGTTCTAGGAGCGCAGAGCGGCAAAGGGACGATAAGAGTAGGAGCAAGTCACGGTCTAGGTCAGCAAGTCGGTCCAGGTCGTGCTCGCCAAGTCGCTCGCGGTCTAGATCCCGCGATTAAGTATATCGTCAGAAAGATGATATACATTTTCCGATTTTTACCCTGTACTTCCACAACCTTCTAAGTAGTAATCATATTTTTATACATTCTTCCTTCAAGTGATCATGGAAATGCCGAGATGGGCTCATTTATGACGGTATAGAGGATACAATTATTGGGCGCTAAAAACGGGGGGTTAGCAAAACCTAATAAACCATATACAGAATGACTTTCCTTCAGGCGATTAGGGATAAGAAGAAGATTTTGTCTCCAACTAGTACCAAAGTGACTACTCCGAGTGGCATTCAGTTTGTGGAAATGGGAACCAGCGTGACTTTTTTAACAAAAAGAATTCACGGATTCGTAATTGACACTAAACCGGATAAAACACCTGTGCGCATTTTGGATTTTCTCTATCTTGGATCACAGGACGCGATTGATAATGTCATTCTTAGTGATTATCAGATCAAGCATATTCTCAGTGTTGGTATAAACATACCTTTCCTGGCATTTGAAACAAATATAACAACCAAATACCTGGAGTGTCTGGATCTACCCGACGTTTCATTGGCCAGTATTCTTGAAGATGCGTTTGATTTCATAGATACTGCAATACGTAACAGCAGAAATATCCTTGTACATTGCAACGCTGGTGTTTCTCGTTCGCCCTCAATAATTATTGCTTACCTAATACGTCGCCACTCCATGAGTTTCTCTTCTGCGTTCGCTCATGTCAGGAGGCTGCGGCCGTCAATATGCCCCAACGACGGATTCATGAAACAGTTGCAACTTTTATAATTTTTTCTGAATACTGTGACACGCTGTGCTTTGTTTGAAGATTGTGCGTATTCTTAAATGATTGTTTTAACAGTTTACATTATAAGTGTTCAGTATAATCTATATATATTATAACATCAACTTACTGTATTTACATCTCTCTGGTAAACAATTGTATGGAAATAATCGATCGGGGGCCTGAGGTTTCATAAAGTAAAATCAACAAAGTAATAATCTTCAATAAAAAATATATTTCGTAATTTTTAACAGTTACAATAATATGAGATGTTTCGCTCTGATATTAAATGGAGCATTTTACAATTTTATAGTAAATAGAAAGAACGTACGCTTGCTTGCACTCGCAGAGATTAAAGAACGTATGAAAAGTTGGAATTGGGTTATTGGCACAATGGCACTGCACGTTTTTTATGCAAAGTCTAAGAGCATCCATGCTCACCATGGCGAACACGGAACGGATGGTTAAATGGCCTGACGACTAGTACTGATTCCCCGTGCAGGTAATGAATTGCTTTTTCCAGGTCGCTCTTTCGCGTGAGAGTGCGCTACGACGATGCTGAGGCATTGAACCCACTCTTCGGCATTTTTACCGTCTTTCGGCTTGAGAATCAGTGTTTGGTTTCCAGTGAAAATTTCGAAGGCCTTCGGAATGTTGCGTGCCCCCCTAGAAACTTTAACTGAACGTATTTGATTGACATCGATGCTTTCGCCACCACTCTGCAATAAAAGTGGACTACTTATATGGATCTGCTTAAAGAGGAAACGGGTTAACTTACAGAACCTCTGCAAGACAAATGAGCACCACTTAGAGTAAAATATCTTGTTCGCCATCTTCGGAACAATCTCCATCGGCCTTTCTTTTCTTTTAGCTGTCCCTCAATAACCGGAGCCGTGTCTCCCCGGAGGAAACCTACCGCTCTCTCTGGATGTGCGCATAAAAAGCAGCCCCATAATGGCTGGTTATCGTTTAATTGATCTGCGGAAGCGTTCATGCCAGTTGTGAGTTGAAAGACATCAAAAAATCCACTATGCCGTAATTCGCTTAATAATGTATCTTGATCTTTTGCGCAGGGAAATGCGCTAGTCACCAAAGTCAAAAATGTTTTGTTTTCACATTTCAGCATGTCCCAGCAGTGCTTCAAGCTCGTGACACTTGCATCTCTAGAGCTCAACGCATGTGGGGACTTTGCCTGTAATGCGATAAACATGAGATGAATCCAAATCCTAGGATTTCTCGTTCGCATGGTGAAGAACGTTTTGGTATATAAACAGTGCTGTCCACGTGCCTGGCAGCCAAAGTGTAGCTTGGCTGATTTCTTCTGGCGTTTCTCTTCAATTGTACACTTTGCAGGGGGTGGTATCCTTACAGTAACATTGTCCATATATGTTTTTATCTTATCTAAATGCTTTTCGCAAAAGTGTTGAATTGTGTCTCTCATCGGATAGGGTTCAAAGACACTCATGCGCTGCGAGGTTGGATTAGCATTTAACAAAGTAACTGATGTGTTGTTCGACCGCCTTGACGTAACCGTGCTGGGTCCAGTAATGTTTACGGGTTCTGGTTGTCCTATCGCCGAATGATTGCAAAGTGTGGGCGCAGTTAAGACATTAATTTGTGCTCCGCTGTAAACTGAATTTACGGTAATACTACTATTTGTTTGACCGTTTTTTAAGTCAGCTGAGGATGTTATAATCACATGAGATGTGGAGGTTGGGGTGGTGATGCTATTTTGCAAAGTGCCCTGCATAAGAGGTCTGACCATTCGTGGTTGAGATGGTGGCAAAATGGTAGTAACCGTAACGCCTCCGCTAAGCACTTTCGGCACAGTCCATTTATTCGTGCAATTTAATTGCGGGGGCAGTAGGTGGCCACCGCCGATAGTTAAATTGTTGGCATTGCTATTCGAAATGTCAGACTTTTGTGTTCCATGGTTAAGAATAGCATTAATTTGCTGCGAGGAACTTAGCCTGGTCATACTTTTATGTAAGCCACCAACAGAACCTCCCGTAATATTCAGCCGAGTCATACTGCGATGTGTATTGGAGTGAGAAGCGGTATGCAAACGTCCAGTACTGCGAGAGTCACCCAATTTTGCGCGGCGAGCATATCCGCTTTGAGGTGTCGTAGAAGCGGCAGCATGGCCTCCTACTTTGACTATGGTTACACCTCCAGAAGTAAATGAATTTGACGCTGGAGCAACTGGAGTAGGCGGGGTTGCTTGGTGATTGACTTGACTTGAGCCAAAAGAAATAATGGATTACAGCTGAAGGAAATGTTAAAGATTACAAGTACCTTGGTTGCTTCCTGACTCCAGCAAGAACTTTGTCAGTGAAAAGTGTAAAAAGTGCAGGATAGGAGCTACACAATAATGTTGCTTCTCGAAGAAGGGTGCTTTGAGAACCTCTGTCAGCTTTTGGCAAGTACTCCAACACAAAATTTAAAGCATCCTGAGCCCTGGCCTGCAATTGACATTACTTGTAAAGATTACGCATCGAAAATGAACTCGTACAGTTTATTTACTTTACTTAGTTTTCCTATAGCACCAACTACTTGTGCAGCTAGGCACAAAGTCGGTGGATGGATTTGTGCCGCTTGCTTAATTGCGTTTACATTATCCGCTAAAAGCGCTGGTTTTGTTTCTGCCATATTCAGAAATACTTGTAGTGTTTGGCTGACGGTTAACGAATTGTTTAAATATTCGCACAACTGTGGAATACTCGCCTCCAATAACTACAAGAATGAGCAGGTTAAAAACAAAAACGAAAATTTTACAACACTCACCGTTGGATTATCTTTGGCAATTAGGGCAAACAAATGAAGCAATGCTAGTTTCTCCTGAATTTCACAATAAGATAATAATGACACCAAAGCCATTGCATGACCCTGCAACAACTCCGGGGATACTTCATAGATCTGACTCAGCACTCTGCAGAGTGGGTAGTTTCCAGAAATGATTGAATCCATAATTGGCTGGACATGTGGGCTTAGTAGTGTAGCATGTTCAATAGCTGCTAAAGATAAGTAGCTAGCCATGTTGCGAAACAGCTCTTGGTTTCCCTTGTGAAGAAACTTTACTGCTATTGGCAATGCTTTTTGCATGACCGTTTTTTTACCATAATTCTAAAAGTAAAGACTTTGTGTAGTCTAAAATTGATAATATTAAGTGGAAACTAAGAAAACATACAAGAAAAATACATGATATCAAATCAGAGGAAATCTTTGCATGTGGGGGATCCTCACCCCTAGAAGAGACCTGGAGGTTGTGATGTAGGCATGATTCGAGCAACGTGACCAGCGCATCGCAATGCTTTTCAACGCTACCAGTCTCTCTTATGCATGATGTTACCCTTGTAACACATATCTCCACAACAGATTGGTCATTATTATTGTGTGCATAACCAGCAAGTGATGCTATTGTTGTAATTTCTTTTAACTGTAATCAAGATGCAATTAATATAGTATTACATTTTAAACTATCCCATATACTTACAACTTCTGTTAAATCATTGACAATTAAACTGTCTCTTATTGAAAAGAGATCACCTGCTCGAGAAAGATCTCTGTTCTTGAGCACTTGTTGAAACAACTCATGCATTTTAGTGCATGCTAAATCATACTTTCTGCAGTGATACCATGCCCATCTGTCCAGAATTTCATGTTCAAATGCACTACAATACGACTCACATGGATTCGTTGTAGTCAGGAATCACTATGCTAGGATGGTAACAATCCTAACAAATGATGATTTATGCTTAGCATAAATGGCTGCGCGAAGATATAAGATCCTACGCGTGCTTATGGTGAACTTTCACAGCACTCCCAGTGAATTCCATTGCACCTTTCAATAATCGTATTGAAGCGTCACCTTCGACGAAGAACATTTAATGATGTCAATGAACTTTCTAATGTTAATTATTACTAGAGCAGAGGCTCTATCTGCACTGGCTACGAATAGCACAAGTGAGCACAACAGGTAAATCGGATAAATCGAAAGACGGAAAGGAGACAAGCAACACGGGCTAAACTGAACCATACGACTTAAGTCAGGTTGGGGTGGGAGTTGTTCGCGAGGTTCATGTGTCCGTGCAATGAGTACGTGCGGCCGCGACCTCGACGCCAAGGCTGCATCTCTTCTTTCTGATATGAAATATTTTATTGAGAAAAGGCTAGTGTAAGAAACGATTTCACACAATTTATTATTGCCATTGTTTAATGCAACAAGTTTACTTGAACACACTTAATCTTTGGAAATTTGCTTTGATTACCATTAAGTAGAAAAGCTATGAAATATATTTCAGCTATTTGAATATTCTTTAATCATTAATATCTAAACTGCAGAATCGATGAGTTCCTATTGCTATGTCAATGACAGATACGATCAAGAGTATTTGGTTTGTGCATCTTTTAACAAATCCCAAAATACTAAACAAAGCGCACCATGTGGTGCAAGTCGCATGTATATAGCACCCACACCTTTATAGAATCCAAGAAAACCCTCCGTCGCCCATATTTTCAAAAAACAGTCTACAATTCCGGTGTACATGAAACCTTTTCCATTTATATCCACGTCTGTAAGTATTTGAATTAGATACCTATCGTATTGTTGAAATACATATACATACGTTGATTGTATATTCGTGTTGAAACCAGGTCAAAAGGAGTAATCATTGTAGTTTGGAAAATACCGCCTAAAATAGACGCCACAAAAGAAGTGAGCACTGGCGAAGATTTGAAGATGTCGTATTGACTTAGTACATCTTTCGACATTGCAAAGGAAGTTATCTGCGCGGAGGAACCAAAAACCGCGCGTAATATGGTGCCATATCCACCTCGCCATAGTCCTTTAATCTGAGGGATAGAAAGCGAGCTTGTATTTTGTGTTGTACCCTAAGTTGGCACAAAACATCTTTTTGGTATGTTGATGTTTGTAAGCGGGGTGTTATTGAACTGAGAAATGAAAATAACGAGCGCACATTTACTAAGAATAACATGTCTTGTGACGCATGGTACTTTTATACAAATAGCGCGAAAATTAAACCATTTTTCAATCACAGTCGATTGCAGTGGAATTTCAACGTCATAAATTGATATTGTAGAGATATTCATTTTCAAAGAAGCCACCCGTAGGTGTTGGACATTCTACAATAAATTTCATCAAAATTTGTGCAACTTACCCCGTATTTGATATAAATTTGTTTCAAGGCTAAAATCGTGCCAGAATGGTGATGTTGATGACCAACTGCGATTTCTCTTGCTGCTTGACTCTGTAGCTGCGTCTTAATCAAGAACAATGGGCTCCCAAAAAACGCACCCGCAGCTCCTGTCGCTGCTGAAGCCAATGCACTTCTCCAAAATACGGTCCTCCCCATTTGATCAGTGATCATGCCATGCTTGACCAAATATTGATAACATCCCAATCGAACTGAGTTCCGAATGAAATGCATGAAAAGAGCGGGACAAAGACCTTTTTGCAAAGCAGTAACACCATCGTTCCTCACAACAACCACGGCCGCATGGAAAACGTTCTTATAGTGTACTGCATGCTGACCTCGGGCTTGCAACTCTCCCTGAAGTTGCATACGAGTTTTTAATACATCGAGTGGATTACTGAAGACAGATGCGCCTGCCGCAGATAATCCGCCAATGAAGAAATCCATGTCAATGGATGGATGATTTACGTGTTGACCAAATATGGGCTTCAAGATTTCGTTGTATTGCAGGTAATATTAAAGCGATCATTTCAACTTGTTGGACTGATGCCGAATGAAAACCTCAATATACGCATGTTGGATCAATTGAATCTAGAGCTAAATCTAAAAGCCAACGGTTAGTCGCTAATTGTTATTTATAGCTAATTGGAATGTTGTATTCAATAAAATCATCAATGTGTTTTGAAGCAAGTATGCCACAAAATTACTGTGTGGTTTGATTTTCCTAGCAGTGCGGGTCGTAACTTTCGAAATTTATTCTCTTAATTTTATATATGTAAACATAGCAGGAATATTAATTTTAAAATTGACGTATATCGTAATTATTTTTACGAGCCAGATTTCATTCCTTCGTAATTTAAAAAAAATGACTCGATAACAAAGTTGAATTAATGAGAACAAAAGTATGGCCATAAAATGTTTGTATCCCGCGTATTTGCTATTCCATTGTGCTAACCTCAAACTGAAAGGTCTAGTACTTTGTAAATACTTATATATATAGTAGTTGGAAAAATATCATTTACTTACAATTTGCGTGCATGTTTAACTTAATTCCTCTAATTTTGGCGATATTGTTTGTAGAATATCTAAGCGATGAGCATTCAAAATAATCGCGTGCACACACTATGTTTATGATATTTTCCCACCATAGATTTTAAGTGGATTCGCCCTAGTCTGCTTAAAATTATGAAACGGGCAAAATCGGTGAAATGCTTTTTTCCACAAAATAAGCATACAACGTTTTGGTCGATTATTATTTCTCCCACTTAGTTTAGCTAGCACGCGCCTGTGCTTTCAGCGCGCTTGTTGTGCTTGCATTCAGTTGATCGGAGATTTTAGGTGTTGGGAAGGCAACGTGCGGCGGAATACGCGCACCAACTAGCAGCAGCAGTGGAGGTAAAATGAAGATTTTCAAAGTGGGGTGACCAAGCAAAAATCGAACGTGTACTAATCGCCAGCGCTTTATGCGATACGTGAGCACGGGTATAATTTTGATCTATAAATAAACTCATTCCAAACGTAAATCGGGGCATGCATCTTTTTGGGCGAGCATATATCGCCCTCGAGTTTTCCGCAAATTATCTCCTCTCATATATTTTGTCACAAAAGACTACAATTGCTTATAGTGCAAGAAAACATTCACATTCACGTTTGGGACAAATTTCGTAGTTTCGATTTTGTTATAAATCAAATTTAAGCCTAATAAAATACTCTGTAATTTTAGAATATAGAATGTATTTTGTATTGTAATTGTGTAGTATTGTCATACTTTACATTAAAATTCTAAATTATTTTGACAAAAATGTTAGATATGAATTTATAAAACAAATTCATAAAATCATAGCCATACTCTACACACTGTTGTTGCACAAATGCTATAGCATTCTTCTCTTACACTGTACATAAAACGCGGTCGTCCTTCTATGCCTCCCGGAAAAGCACGCTGGCGGCCCCCACTATCCCAAACCTCCTCCAGAGAAACAATACTCCTTTCCACAGTCCAAAGTAGCCTTCGTATTTAATAATCTTATAGAGAGCGTCCCAAAACCCCTCGTGGTACAAGCCTCGTATATTTAGCATGAAAGCTGTGGTAGAGTGGAAATACGTATACATCTAAGTCATGCACGGCATTATACTTACGCTGCGCATGTAACCTAATTAGAATGACATCAAATGGGCATCCATTTCAACAATTATTTTTTGATAGGTAACTATTTATACAACGTTAGACAGAAACTCACGCATAACGCAACATTGCCATTCAACACGAAAAATTTTCAACCAGAAAGCACACAATTGGAAATATTGCGATGTTATTATTGCAGGGTCCACCGACATAAAATTTGTAACACAATATTCTCTCAACACCAAAGAACGTGATTTTCCTGATGAGTTTCTTAGACGATGAAATCTCACATAAAGTCCAATACTGTAATTTTGTTTTCACTAAATTCATAAGGTTTATCATTAATTGTGAGATCGTCCTCATTATGCGGCAAAACATAATTGCTCTGAGCTGGAACATGTCTTGCTTAGCAGCGGATAAAAACTCGCGTTGATATGCACATTGACAAGTACAAATTCGCATTGCGCTTGTGAACCAACCCATAAAATAGATAGGTATTATACCCACACGATAGGTTCGAAATTGTTCGCGGTGAGCCATATTGCGTAAGGTTTGTAATTCTTCGCGAAAATACTTCTTCTTATGGAGGTGGAGTTTTTGTTTCTTCAACATATCGTTTAGAATTTGCAATTTGGTTTTCACGACATCGAAGGGGATAGAACTGCGTACTGCGCTCCACCATCTACTGAACCTGCCAGTCCTACTCTATGAGATGTTTATGAGCGCAACTCATACTGGCATTTTCGGGTTTATTGTTAATTTTATATAGCAACAACCATCATTATTTTATTTTGTTCGCGAACGTTGCCAATATTTCTCAACTAACTAACTAACTAACTAACTTCGAACTACAATATGTGTTGCCTTCATTGCAGTGGAAAAATGAAAAGCCTTTCCACCGGTTCAAACACACCGCTGCATAAACAGGTAACGCCACCGTGCGCCTTGTCACTGACATATTGCCGGTTGCATTTGCAAGACGGACCAACCGAAGAAGTAGATTCGGTATGGTGCATACAAAGGATATTTTCCGTTTAATTTTTGCGTCTTGTTGCACGTTGGATGTATCGGACGCATCGCTACCAATGCCAGCGATGCCAACTGTGTTTTCTGCGTTTGCCTACGACCGCGTACATAAATGCGCATGCTCAGTTTAGTATACCAAACTTGCCTAACTTCTCGCATGTGAAATAAATGTACGAAATAAAGCGTGCCGCAGAATACGTTCAACGCCCATCATCCAGCATTAAAGGAAAAACATATTAATGTTACTGTAAGCAAAATTGTTCTTTGCTATTAACGAAGTTACCTTACGGTTTATGTATCGTACTGTTTCATTTGTTGGAATCGATTTTGTGAGCGCTGCGAGGGAATTGGGAGGTAGCGTATGACACCCGCACAGCATTTAAGTTCATCACAAGTAATCGCAGGTCACAATCAGTTGCATTGGGCGAATGTGGAAGATTGGAAGCAACTGGTTAGCGGTAGATATAAGAGGCAGATATAGCCGATAGATCAATAGAGGAGCAGACTTCCAGAAATTGTGGTGCTGCTAGTTTGTGTGCTCTGTAGAAGGCTGCCAAACGGCGCATAGCCAATATGGTATCGGGTGGAATGAACTGCGTGAAATATCTGCTCTTCTGTTTCAACCTATTGTTCGCGGTGAGTTAAAAATAAATAAATTGGGTATTATTTAAATTGGTATTCCACCATGGGAATAATACAGAGTTGATTTATACACAGTTGTTTTAATAATTAAAACAAATATTTCTATGTGACTGCTACATAAAAAATACTCAACTTCAGGTGTCTGTTGCCCACGTTTGTCAATTATACATTCGTGCCTTGTAAAATCCTTGAACTACATAACTATAATACTCATAGTAACACACAAAATCAACTATTGTAACACAATAAATTATGCATTAGACATAAACAGTTGTTTTATTAGTATTCACTTGCTTCGAATAAAGGTTTGGTACCTTTGGCATATTCGTTTCTATCATAAATATATATGCCAGAATATAACTTTTTCTTCACGAAGCGATTTCCACCTGAAAAGCATTTCGTACAGATTCCTGACTCCTGTAAAAGTTGATTCGAATCGTGCTTTCACGTGTTTGGTTGAGGAATTTTAACATTGCGCTACATATATTAGTATAGTATCTTAATGATTTTGTTCTCAGATTTCTGGGATAGCCATATTCACCGTTGGTTTTATCATCCATACCGCATATTATCACTACTCTGAATTTGTCGATCCTAGTTTTGCTTCAGCCCCTATTGTCTTGATTATTGTGGGAGTCATCGTCTTCGTAGTTGCGTTTTTTGGATGTTGCGGAGCACTTAAGGAGAATCACTGCATGGTAATTACAGTGAGTATAATTTTCGAATATGAAGCTGCAAATGCGTGATTATTAATGATTGAATTAGTTTGCAGCACTTTTACTCATTATCTTTACAATCGAGCTGGCTGCAGGTCTTGCAGGCTATGCGCGTCGAGCTGACGTGGAGGAGATGTTGGGAAATCGCCTTAATAAGAGCATGCAAGATTATTATATAAAACGCGATGTTGAAAAATCCTGGAATATTATGCAACATGAGGTATTATTACATTTTCATAGGTCTATAGAAGTAAATTTATAAACAACATTTCTTTTAAAAAGATGAAATGCTGTGGAATTCGTGGTCCAAATGATTGGAACCACATAACCCACAACAAGACCCTGCCTTATACTTGCTGCCCAGACACACAAAACGATGGTACTTGCACCGTGAACACGCTGAATTTGTATAGAGATCCTTGTTTGGAACGACTTCAGGAGGTTTTGCTTAATTACGCGTCAATCATCGGTGCTGTTGGATGTGGGGTGGCACTTGTGCAAATTATTGGAGTAATATTTTCTTGCTGTCTTGCGCGGAGCATTCGCAAGGAATATGAAACTGTTTGAACTGGTATCAACATTACGCATGGTGCATGCCTCTTTCACCCTTTTCTAATTAGGCTAACATATTAATTAAATTCTGTTATAACTGAATAAGTACATAATCGTTCACAAAGTCTACTCTAGAAAAATGGATTAATGAGTCTATTAAAGAGTACTCTACTGATAGAAAGTGTGGAAATGAATATAGTATACTAGGCACAATTTTACTATAGATACGAAATTTAAACCATCCGCAAAAAATGTTTAATATAAAATCCAATGGCACAAAATATATATCTTTCATATCTCACAAAAGTTAGTTGAATTACTATTTATTTATACCACATAGGTAGTAAGATTGGTATTAAATATTGTGTTTGCATATATCAATATTCACTCTTAACTGAAGGAAACACATAACTTTGCTTCTGGTTGTTTTACATTCCTAAGAATTGAAGCATCAAATTGACTCTGATGCAATTATATACACACACACTGTTTAAAACAAAAAGAAGCTAAATTTAGCTCAAATTGGAGTGTCATAATTTAATTTACTTTTATTGATATTATAATACCTAATATTCATAATAAAGCATTCAATGTAGCGCAAACCATAAATGTCTTTTTTGATTGTTAGGGAGGCCATTGATTTATTAGAGTATTAAATCTAATTTTTTTTGCTGATTCTATCAGTCAATTCTGTTTTGAATCCAGCTCTGCTACAGTTGGCAAGAACTTTTACGCGTTTCCGGTAGATTATGATAATGAGTCCGTTAAAGTGAGCAAATAATGAGGTCAATAATTTTTATGTGTGCTCAAGTCATTTTCTTGGGGGTAAGATGTAAAAAAAGATTAAAGTAATTGGTAGCTTGTCAAATTTTACTTTTTTAATTACCCAGCTCTGTAATTCAGTTGGTAAGGCGTGCAACTATAGCAGCGGAGCATATATTGGGGGAACATGGGTTCAAATCCTGCTAAGAGTTCACCCTATAATGATATGTCTTCTCACATAATCAAGTCCCAATACCAGCTAATAATCGTGGTATTTCATGCAGTATAATGAAGTGGTGGAAAAAGGCGATAAGAAAAGCATACAGGATGGATGGATGGATGGATATATATATAATTATGTTGTATATTAATTCATGGCTAATATTGCCAGAATTGCCACATGGGGTGCTTTAGCATTAGGAAGTTAACTTTTCTTATGACTACTTGCTTTTTGTAACCTTATAATCTTGTTCATCTACTCCTATCATGAAAAGTCCATGTTGCACAACCTTCAAGAAATGAATTAACTTGGGTTAAGCTATGTATAAATTTAAACTTGTTGGTAATGTAGAATACTTGAGGGGATTTTCATAGTTGGATTATGGTATACTGAATGGATCTGTGGGATTAGTGCTGGTGGTTAAATGATGCCACTCGTAATGGTGCGCTAATACCAAATACTTCAGTAACAACAAATTTATCGCATATCAAAATAACACGCGTTAGGGTGTGGAAGCTCAACCTGTTGATGAAATGCGTGTCCAAGGTTAACTGCCACTGAGCTTTCACGTTCGTGTCGCTCCCGGTATCGCCGCGAGGTGGCAATGGTATCTGTTGTGAGTGCAGCTCGTGTGGCTGCAGTTGTGCCACAACAAATAAGTATTTGCTGTTGCGGGCTGCTATCTTTCCGATCTTTTCTTTCTTCAATCAGCATCAGTATGAACCTGCAAAAAGTCCTTTGCGTTATAAGTACCTATAATTTATAAATGAAAGCGAAAGAAGAAATATAATATGTAATTACGTTTTAGATTCTCCATTCAAAATATCACAATTATGTGGAATGAAAAGGTTTCTAGCACCCAAAACCTATAAAAGTTGGAATTTTCATAAATATTACTTTACAGATGGACTAATTTGAGGTAATTTTTAATATTTGTTTTAGATATTACTCTTCCAGACAAACCAAAATTGAAATTTATGGATAAAGTGCCTACATATCAAGCAATGGTTAAACCACCAAAAATGCAAAAAAAACTTAAACTTATGATGGGCCCTGAAAAAATTCATAATGAGCTTCTTCATAAACAGTATGGAATTATTGCATTAAGTGGCGGACGCTTGTCATTTGGACATATGGAAATGGCACGCTTAACAATTGGTCGTAAAATAGATATTAGCAGGATGTTTGCAATTTGGCGTGTAGATCCTCCTTGGCAACCTGTAACCAAGAAAGGTCAAGGGCAACGAATGGGTGGTGGCAAAGGCAGTATAGACCATTATGTAACACCAGTTAAAGCAGGTCGAGTGATTCTTGAAGTAGCTGGACAATGTGAGTACAAAGAGGTTCAGAAAGTGTTGGAAGAGGTTGCCAAGAAGTTACCTTTTAAAGCTATTGCCATATCTCAAGAAAACATGGATAATATGGCCAAAAGGAGTCAGTGGGAGGATGAGAACAATGCTAATTATTATACAATGCAATATATGATACAAAATAATCTAGGTGGTTGCCAACGTCATCTTAGACCTAATGATATGATATATTATGGAAAGTATATGTAGAGGAAGTCAATTAGAATATAAAAGGATTTAATAATCACGCCACTGATATTTCGTACATATAATGATCACTTTGAGATCATTCTTCCAGCAGTGTTCTGATTGTTTTTTGAGTGGCAGGAAACCAGTTTAATAGGTATGCCCAATCCCCAGTGCTTATTCCAAAAAGTTGGACAGGCGTGAGAGCTTTATATGTTTGGGTGAATCGATCACCTCTGAGTGCTTGTAACTCACCGAAACTGGTGCCTCTATAAAGCAACTCATAACTTTTTTCATTACCTTTCGGATAACAACATAGAACTGTCCCTTCCACGATAAAGAATATTCTCTTTCGCTTGTCCCCAATTTCTACAATTGTGAATCCAGGCATGATAAATTCATACTTAAAATGCCTGATCATTTGTCGCAGAAAATCATGATGGGCATACTTAAATAATCGGTTGTTGTAGATTAGGTCTTCTGTTAGGTACAACATGTGCGCCTCTAATATATAGTTTGGGGCGTCGAGAATCAGTGAGGGAAACTGCGCTCCACCATGCTTCGAATAAAGGTGCATTAGGTAGTACCAACACTGATTGACGATTGGTTTAGAAACGGATTCATTTTGGCAATAAGCTTTAAAAGTTATCACGGCTCGTCGAAAATCCATGTCCGAATAGTAAATCATAACCGCTAGTTTGCAAAAGCCAGCATTTATAAGAACATGCGTAAAGGAGCAACTCAGTACTGAGAAGGACATGTAAAGGAACTCGGTAAAATTCTCCATAGGCGGAGGATCAATTCCAGCAGTAGCAAAGATGTTTGCTACATATACATAGTACCTCAAAACTTGGGTATTTGATAGCACATCGTCTTCGAGGAACATCATCAACAGGCAAATTGCCATGCATATCGCATTTAGAAAAAATACCAGCAAATATGCCAGGACTGTGAGGCGCATGTGATGCGGAACGTTTTGAGTATGCAGATTGCAATTGTAGTAGACGAGCATGTTTGTTATACGGAAACACTTGTTCAGTAGAAAGACTCCATTATGCTTGCTAGTTTACAACAATATAGAAATATGTAAATGATAAGTGCCCGAAAACGCTAGATGTGCAATTATGCATTGGAGTGCAGATTCGGTCGAATCATTTAGATAAAACGTTGTTTTCCTCATTAGGCCACGTTCTCTAGAATATTGCGTTTTGTTGATTCGGCGGATTACGCTAACAATTCTTTGCAATAATTATATTGCACATCTAGTACTTTTTTTAATGTTTACAGTCAGTCTGCACAAAAGAAAATCGGTCACGCTCACTTCTTTCGCAAAGGCAATTTTCCTATTGAAAATATATGTACAAAGTGTTTGAGATTCATTGTATTGAGATCAGTTTTCTCTGACACTTAGTAAGTATTTCATATTATAATAACGTTTTCGGCATGTTGCTTTCTTTTTCTATACATCGAATAAATACTTAGTAGGTGTTAAAGTAAACTTTAATTTCGTAAGTAACCGACAATTGTCTTGTATAGACGAGTTAAATATAAGAATAGAATTGAGTAACACATGATGCTTACTATTGTATGTAGTCCCGGATAAGATAAAAAGGAATCAATGTGAAAACGTCCAAATAAAATTTCCAGGATCTTACATATCTCCTAGTCAACTCTCCGAGTTGAATAATCATCAAGCCGCTCTCCTCGTCGGTTAATCCAATATGGCAAGCCATATACATGTCAATTAGAAAGTAGGCATCAACCACCAACCAGTATATAACAGATTTTTCCCATCCACTTACGACAATGCTTATTATTGCCACCGTGCTCGATATAGGTGCTACATGCATTTCAGTGATATAGCGGTAAAACACAATGAATCTGTTTCGATCATCAAAAGTGTAGCGATACCAATTCTTCCATGTACATCCGCCAAACTTATTGATGTTATTTTCTGTATACGAAGATCGTTTTGGGGTATCCAAAGCTTGGAAATATTCCGCATTAGATAAATCAGCTATCCTCAAGTTGTGCACAACTTGCACATACGGTTTCACCACATCAAGAAAATGTGTAGTCTTTATAGCAAGGATATCAGCATGTACCTTGGCTACCACATGTATAGTAGATCTTGAGATACCACTGTGCTTGAAACAACCGAATAAGCCCCCCGGTCCAATAACCGCCACAGATCTATCTGCAATGAATATTTCCACGAACCCTTTTTTCACCAAGTAGATATTTCTGTTAATATCATTGCAAGCAAGAATAACCGCGTTCATTATGTAGAAGTGCTCTGTTATATAGGGAACAATAAAACGAAAAAAATCTTTACCAATCTCTTGGAAAATGCGTACTTCGAGGAGTGCAGGTGAATACAGTGCTAGTTGAATGGATACGCGCAAATGGGGATAAAATGTACCTGAGATGTTAGATGGACCATCTGTTCTAGTTTTCTTATACACATACTTGTAATGTTCCATGAGTTCATTTCTAAGTAATTTGGGAATTTGTGTCCTTGAAGCATGACTATTGTATCGGCGTTGGCGTTCTTGGAAGTTGGCCATATACTTCGTACTGAAAGCAGTGTATCCGATAATGGATGCATGTAGCCACACAATCATAATGCACACTGCAAGTCCCATGAATAAAAAGAGCAGGAAGTCATGATAAGTGTAATAGCGCGTAGAACGCATCACACGTGATATTACCACTTCGTAGTAAGCTCGAGGGTACAATAAATCCTTCTCATGCCAATAACGACTGGCTTGCACGTGGTGGAGCCATGAATCAGAAGGGCACTCCCAGTACCAGTCGTCTGTTAATGTGCATGTTATTATCATAGAAAAGGCAGCTGCTTCTGAGATGAAGAAGATCATTGCAAGTGCATTTTTTACAGCAAGTATAGTATTGTGGTACTTTATGCCAATGTTTTTGCGTACGAAGCTAAGTAGTCCAAAGGTACGGTATAACTTTAAAGGTTGGACGATGAGTGAAACGGTAACATTCATCGAGTTTTTGTTACGGCCTCGAAAGATTTCAAACACTTGCATCCTTTGATATGGAAGCGCACTGATGAGATCTATGATGAAACTATGATTAAGGTAGTAATAAAATGTAGCTTTCGGTTTCGTCACGCGAATCCCTACAATAAAAAGTTAAGCGTAAGCAACTGTGGTCCTACAAAAAAATCTTTTATTATGTATCTTTCCTTCTTACCCTCTTCTTTAAAGTATTGCACATGCGACCGAATATAGCAATCTATGATATGAAACATCAATAATGTAATGTTAAATACATCGTATGTCCTGCTCAATCTAACAAATCGCAGCATTGACAAGAAGAGCAAAGCCATCTCTACTAATATCAAAATACTTCTAAAGACTTCGTAATATAAATATGTTCCATTTGGGTCAAATGTGCGAGTGAAGACATCATAAAACTTAGCTTTGAATGTGTTTTTCTCAATTTTTCTCCACTTCGAACTTGTGTTTCCGCTTTCTTTGTCATGCACTGCGTCGTAGTCAAAAATATTTACGGCTTCGGGCGGCCGTTCCTTGGGAAGAGGATAGTGAAGCAATGGTAGATGAACGGTGCGCGTTATCAAATTTTTATGAAGCTCCAAGTGCTCTTTAATTGCGGCCATGAGCACGACTCCATCGTGTGGTCTAGCTTTGACCACTTTCATAAAGTCCATATATGTAAACGTCAGCACAGTAACTACTGTGTAAGATTCAATATACAGGAAACTGTTTACCGCCTGAAAAAATTCTACGACAGGAAAAACATCATTTTTAGAATAGAAGAATTCGGCTTTCTTTTCTTTATCCTCTGGAGCCACGGATGACACTTTGCAGTATCCATCTAGTAAGATATACAAGTCAGCAGCACTACTATTGGGCTCCTGCAACTTATGTCCACTTGGAATAATGTACAGATTTGTGAAGCAAGCAATTAGTTCTAGAAAAGACTCGCTTAGACAGCTAAAAACCTCAGTTTTCCGAAATATTTGAATTGTAAAATCATAGGTCACTTTGTGGCGTACAAATTTAGACGTGTGGTTCATAAGCGTAACAATGTCGTTTAATTGCATGCTGTTTGAATAGTGCCATTGCATCGACACGAAATCGTTGACTTTCTGGCGAAATACTCGAAGTTCAGGCCGTTCATGAAATACGCTTTCGAAGACATCCAGATTGTACAAATAAAGAAATCGAGGATAGTTCTCTAGCGCGATAGCGCCGGACATTTGGACTAATGTCATGTTTAGGAGATATAGACCGCACACACTAATTGCAAACTGGATAAGATGTTCAAAGATATTAACAGGTTCAACATGATGGATCTTCATTTGAAGATAGACGGATGCAGTGTAGATAAGAGAAATAAGAAAATCTGACGTATTAAGGTCCTTACCAAAATCTTCGCGCGCTCTTATTTTGAAAGTTGACAACCACCCATTAGCCCGGCATTCAGTCTCAAAGCAAGTCCACGCATATATGAAACTCGTAGATATTAGTATAAAGAAGAAGTGAATCATCACTGATTTTAATATTTTCAAAGTGCATGGAGACACCTTAAGCATTTGCTCAGTGGCATATAAGAATTCAACGATCTAGAATCAATATAAATCTTAATTATGTGCAAATTCTATTTTACTTTATACAGACTTTAACTAGTTTTAGGTACTTCGGTAATCTGCACAAACCAACATAGTATGGCGTGGCTCCCATGAGCAATGCCAAATAATCATAGGGTACCGACGCAAATACGTCCAGAAGGAAGCGAAATTGTTTACATTTGTGTACCAAAATATCCATGGGCTTGGACACAAAAACATTATGTACCCTCACAGCTGTAATAGCCTGGAAGTAAATGTCTACTAGGTATACCAGATCAAAAAGTGACAACAATGCAAATATTTGCAGTGTTATCTCCCCCTCGAAAATGATCAAATTGAAAGTGATGAAGAAATGTAATATTACACACAATGTGCAAAAAAGATCCAACATCTTACGAAAGCTTGAGTCTGGTTCCATGACAAAACTACAATTTCCTCGAATGCAAATGGAATGTACTTTTAGTTCGTAGTATGTGCTAAGAACCAGGAGGTTTAAATAGCGCGAGCAGTAATATTTCGTTAATGGTTCAGCCGTATTCGTTTTAACCGACTTGGAACTATCTGTCCTACTGAGTTTTCGCCAACGGTATTTAATCCAGTATATGTGAGAGATGGGAGTTTCTAGCCATCGCATACGGTGCAATTTCTTTCTTGCATATTGTATTCTATCCTCCAAAGTTGTCTTCATGGTAAGATATAACGAGTAGTCCCGGGAGATAAGCCTTTTAAATGCTCGGTGACGCAAAACGTGAGCTACGCATGTCGTACTGCATCTAATGTCAGCCGGGCAGGCGTAGGGAATTAGGCAGCAAATTTCTCCTAGTATTGTACCCGGACTGAAAGACAGCACCGGGGAATCCCTGTTCTCATTGGACATCACAGCGACTATGCCCGAATGCAGATAAACCAACTTAGACTTGATCTTGTCTTTTTGAAACATCAGTTGCCCCGGAATGTAAATCTCGGTTTCAAACATTAAACATAACTCCTTCATGGAGGCATCAGACAAATTCTTAAAAATTTTTGTATGTCTAACTGCGTCGAAGTAAAGATCCATGGCAATTTCAGTTTTAAGTTGCAAAGGAAACAAATTTACCATTTCTGGTTGTTCAACGAAGCCGCCACGAGTTTGCCATATAGTACGGTAGTAAGTATTTATGGCATCTTGTAACGATTGGCCAAATTTTAACAATCGGGTAAACATACTTACTCTCAGTAAACGGTATTCATAAAAATGCTTCAAACGCATCAATTGCACATACACCGCAATAAGATGGGAAGTAAGGTAAACGCTGTGACAGATGTATCCCACCATGATTGCGGCCATTGCAAGCTGCATCTCATTAATTTTTCGTGGGGATGGAGTAAGTATATCCCTGTAATAAAATGCTCCGGCATATAAGGAACAGATGAATGGCGTTTTGTAAGAAATATTGAACCGCTCAAGCTCCTCAAAGTTGTCGGACCAAACGTAGCCAGCCTCTGTCGAGAAGTAGAAGATCGTATAATAGAGCGATCCCAGGACTAAAATAACCAGAGCTGAGAGCATAAAATGGGCGTACAAGATGACAGTGCGCGGATGTCTTGCCAAATCGTTGAAGATTTTCTGTGGCACATCAAAGCAAAAGGAGATGAAAATTTAATTCCGATTTTATAACGCTTTACACACCTGATACGTATAAAACAAACGTATGATCCTGGGTAGTTTGAGAACAGAGGAGTAATAATACCCGATGCGATAGTCGATGGGATTATACCAATCAAAACGATTAATTAAGAAGCAGTACGGGGCTACAGGTATTAATGTAAAGGAATCAATAACCAGCAAGAATGTAGGTTCAGGTAAGTAAATCTTCCGCATACGGTGTTCTCGGAATAATCTGTAACGGAATAAATATAAATTCAGTTGGTTATTATTTATCATATGGTCCAACTTATGTAAAATGGTCAAAACTGTCCTAGCCAAAAAGAGGAAATCCAGCGCCGTTACCATATGAAATAATACATCGTATTCCTTACCAATGTTCGGCTGGTATGTGACTAAGAACAGGGCGATTACGATGGAAGCGTACACTACAAAGATAAAGCCATACATCGACACACGGTAAAATGGTAGAAATATAATATCTTTCCATGTCAAGCCAAAGCTAACAGAATAATCAGTGATGACAAGTTCTTCATAACTTCGATTTTCGGTGGTTTCAGTTAGGGTGGTCATTTCAGAATTGACGTACAATGCAAACAAGACAATAGACATTAATTGTTGTAATATGTCAATTTTCATTTCTTGATACTTTATTTAAACCCTCGCCCACTTAGATACACTGTAACTTCTGTACCTACTTTTGCAGACGCTTCCTTGCTTTAACACCCCGCTTGGAACCTGATTTTGCCGCTCCAATAATATTCTCAAATTGTCCAGTATGCTTCGACTTCTTTCTTTTATTCAATAGATACCTCTGGAGTGGTAGATAGGCATATGGATCAACTCGCCCCTTCTTCTTTATATCACCAATGGCGTTCTTTGCTCTATATTCATTACCTGATGAAGCAATATTTTTTACGCCTCTAGTTGGAGATTTATTTGTATCCGTAGCCATTGTATTCCGATGTATTCCTGAACCACCCGCACGATATGTAAATTGAAAGCTTCTTGCTACGCTTGTTCCATTGCTCTTTTCACGTTTCACATCACGAAGAATTTCAGTTTCGGCCTTACTTATGTTATCATGGTCAGAGTCAGAATCACTAGAAGAATGTGCATTGGTCCTTTTTTTATTGCTCTTCTCACTGTCTAAATCGGAACTATCAGCAATTATGAGCCTGCCATCTGCTGCAGTTTTAAATGGCCAATTCCCTTTTTTAGGCGTAAGAATTTGCGTTGGTGTGATATATCGTGGCTTCAAAGTTGTAATTTTACCGATTACGCTTGTATCTTGAAAATCAACAATATCGCCTGAATCCTCCTCAATGAATGTAGTGAATTTCCTCGCCCCCCTACCATCCATCTTACTGAAGGTATCATCAATATCATCATCGGAATCTGCAAGAATATCCTCAACTGTCTTGGATTTGGCTTTAATTGTAAATTCTTCGTCCAAATCTTTTGGATACCTATCTCTATCCTGTCCTTTACGTTTACGTCTGTTCTGCAGCTTTCGAAGGTTCCGCAAACGTTTATACATCACTTTGTCATTTGTGGGAATATGTGGCGTTATAGCGTCGCAACCAAACTTTCTTATAAGTCGACATAACATATTTCGTATCTTCATCCGGAAATTTCTTTGGCAGTCATCGGACATTGTACACATTCCAGCAACAATATTTCCCAATTGTGTCGCAACTTTTGGAGTGGGCAAGCACATTACATATACCTTTAAAAAGCTCAAGCAAGCGCCCACTACGTCCCTAGTGGAAACCTTCAGCAAAAGCAAGACATTTTCTAAGATAAAATCTATATTTGCTTGTCCTAGGGCGCCCGTGAAGTGGTGCAATATTGACGCGATTGCAAGAAGCGTGGCGCTCATCAATTCTGTTGTTCCAGTCAACCCACAAATTAAGAGGGCGACGTATTGCTTCATTTGATCATGCCTCAAGAGTATATCACCAATTGTATTAAGAACCTCATATGATATTAATCTGCATCGTTGATTTTGATCTTTACATCCTAATACTGCTTCAGGTATAGTGGATCTAATTAAGTTGGAATCCTGATCTAATTGGGGCTGGGCCACTAGCAAGTAATTCAGACATCTTAATCTTGCACTTTTGCTGCTAACAGCCGAAGTATTAAGTGATTTAATCAAGAGTTTCTGAACCAACCTCCTATGTGCGTTCAAGAAACGTGTGCACCCCTCAGTATTATTTGCACAAATTTCCTCAAGTAGTCTATAAGTTTTCTTTTGCTCTTTGTGGCTTCCTAGTTCAGGGAGGTGTTTTATGCACATGTTGAAAATTTGTTCAATGTTAACAGAATCTTGATACCGCAACATGGCTTTCATTAAATCCATTATACTTTCTTTATGAAACAAATCATCACCTTCGGGAGGATGGGAGTTGAGGGTATTCAGTCGCTCAATTGCACTGGTAAATAATGAACCGGTGAAATCAGGTCGCGCGATTTCCAAGAACATCTTGATCGTGTCCATGGTAGCTAGCCGTTGGCCTTCCTCGTGACTTCCGATTGGTTTTGAGGTATAAACATTGAACAAAATGGGAAGAAAATTTTTGTCATATTTGGCTATCTCATTAATATCATTACTATTCCCGGATTCTCGTGCCCCCATTATAAGTTTCCTTAAACTGGTCAATACTGCAAGTCGCAGGTCTTTTCTGTCAGAAATGGTCATGCCAAGCAATTTAGCAATACTTTTAAATCCCGTTTGGATGTCAGTTGCCAGATTGCAGAAACTAGGTAGAAGATGCCAAAGTTGAAGATGCAACAACTCTGCACTGTGAGCTCCTATACCGTCGTTGCACTCTCCAAGTTCCACAGCTCTCCGCTGGCAATGTAATGCCAGAGGGTATATTGCGCGTAACCAAAAATCAAGAGTGGAACGTTGCACATTCGCTTTGAGCACAGGAAGAAGCCAAGAACGATCTAGATTCAATTCACCTGTTTCTTTTCGTAAAGGCATAACAGTTAAAACCAATTCGGGGCCCACAAACTTCACGGCAGTGCCAACGGTATGCTCAAGTTCATTATTAAAGCTAAATTTGTAGGAATCCCGAAGTTCAGAAAGTGTTTTTAATGTATTTAGGAGGACATTTGGATAGTGCGAACCGCAGACCTAAACGCAGAGGAAACGATTGTTAAAACAATTCCTAATCGTATTAAGAAAATATATACCTCAAGCATGACCGAGATAACATGTAAAATTTGAGGCCACGCGTGACTATACTGATAACTCAACCCCAACTCCACTGTTTGTATGCATTCGGCTAATTTATTCTCTGTAGTTTCTTTTGGTAACTGGGCATCCGCACATATTTGTGAAATAGCATCACGCAACAAAGCTTCTAGTGTGTGCGTTGCGCCCATTACTATTTCGGATTTTTGCGACAGCCACAAATGTGTGACTATGTTAAAAATCTGCGGCAGTGCAAATGCACACTGGTACAAATCAACACTTAAACAAAAAATATTATATATATATATATATATATATATTCATATATGCATTTTCCAATTAACTTACTCAGCAAGATGTATATAGGCCTGCCTCATAACAGCCAGCCAGGCCAATGTAGGTGGGGTATCGACTGCCGACGGTCGATAATCATACATGGCAGCAATAATTTGACCACTTACTTTTGCACCCGCAATGGATCTCTTTGCGGAGAAGAGGGCATGTAACACTTGCATTCCGCATGACGTAACAATTGGATAATTTAGAGTAATCAATCTAAATACTGTTTCACAAAGACATTTAACGTCAGTCTTGTTAAAGAAGGAAATAGTGTTCTTAAGCAAGCCAAGAGTATACAAAATTGTTGTCTGGCTTGCTTGGATTGATGAAACCAAAACTGCGCCATTTGCATTGATACCAAAGCAAGATTCTAAAGTTCCCTTAATGAACATTGCAACTATGTCAGCAGGTGGAGAGTGGTGTTGATCCTTTTGAAACATACCAGAGGATAGCACAGAAATGACTGCACGTTGCGCTGCTTTCCTCCACTAAAACATTTCTTCAAATCAATTTTTTAATTACATCAGTATTGAATAAGAAGTAGAGATTTAAACACGTGATAACAAGAGACATCGTGTGACAGGCGCAAACAGTCGATTGGAGAACCTCTATATTAATTTCAAATGTCACATCAATCTTTTTCAAATTTACTTCTTCTAATTCTTACTCACTTCTCTAGTATAAATAAAATAATAATATATTCTCTTACCTTTGGTTTACTGTGAATGCAAAATGGATTCAAAATTGCTTCAAATATTTGCTTTGTATGTAAACTCTGCCATATTACAAGTTCTTGGTGCATTAATAAAACTGATAGTATTCCCAGTATACTTTTGACAACAATATTGTTATCCTTTGATCCAAACTCAATTAAAATTTTCAACAGTTTGGAAGTAAGAGAATCATAACTTTGGCGTAAAACTCCACCAGGTACAGTTGTTATACCCATATGTATTAAAGACAAAACAGCTGTAATCTGATTCTCATTTTTCTCACAACTTTCCATCACTTGCTCCAAAGTTGTTACTAATGCACAGTAATACTCAGAAGAAGTCTCAGATCCATTATTGCTTTTAATAACATCTGTAATTGCTGCTAGAATGGACAACATTTCCCTATGCAATATTGAGTTGGAATGAAAAACATTCATAAACCGACCAAAACTCATATTACTACAATTTGTCCAATCTGATGCAAATGTTTTAGCAGATTCATTAGAAGTTGCATAACTGTAGACTGTTTCTGATTCTGTATTTTCATCTACTTGCATTAACTGCCCTGGCATTTCAATTGATGCATATGTCTGCTGTGCATCATGTTTCTTTATAGCAGTTGTTGTCAAGTTGGAAGAACCTAAATTATATCATTAGTATATTTATTCAAATATTGGGTCAAATTGCCCACTAATTGAATGCATGGTTAATTAGTACATTACTGTATAGAATGTTGTGCAATCTTACCTAAATTTTCTTGAAAAAATCGGGACTTTGCTTGAATTCGATAGGTTTTGGTCTGAGGATTAGAACTAGAGCTTTGTCCTTTAGCCCAGCGCTTGCCCTTGGCTAGTCCTTTAAGTTTTGTACGGAACTTTCCCATTTTAAATGTTTTCAAAGATAGAATAGAAGAAGCACTTACAAGTGAAACACAAAAAATAGATGTGTTACACGAGCGACATATGCTCCTCACTTACAACGTGTACGTCGCACACAAGACAAGAAAGATAACCTCCCTTCCGATGAGGTCTGCTGGAATGGCAAATTGAGTACGATAGGTACGATACGTGGGACCCCGTGGGACCGCCATGATACCAACCCAAACAATTGTACCAACCAAAGGTAGGTAATAGCGCGGAATCGTTTCGTCCAATTATTTAAAAAATAACCAACAGGGGAACACTTGGCTGCAAAGTATCTGATATTTATTGTATTGGGATGAGTTGACTCCGATATTCACTAAATATTCGATTTTATAATAATTTGATGTTATGTATAAACTGAAGAAGGCAACATGCCGAAAACGTTTTGAACATCGAATATAGTAAGTGTCAAGGTAAATTCTCATCTTGTATCAATATGGAGATTATCGTATCACCCTTTAACACTTTAAAGAAAAACATAAAAATGCAATAATCATACAGTTAATGTAATTATTGTTTAAAGTGCGATATTAACAGAGTTGTTTTGAAGGGCACTATTTACTATGCACCAAGATATTATTGTTAAGTTATTTGTATGCAGATGTTAGGTTTTTAAGTGTTGACGATTTGAAACAATCGGTCATTGCAGTTTCAGAAAATTATATAGGGGTTTGAGGTGGCCTGAAACAATTTGAACATTCTGGAAAATGTACCAATAGTTAGTTCCTTTGTTTCATTGCACTGCATTGCACTAATCTTATATTTGTCAAACGTACTGAAAATTCTCGAAAATCCTGGTTTATACCGCCACCCTACGTGTCGGCAGTGAACTATTTGCATTTGTGATTAACAGTCTAAACGAAGCATCTTATAAGGAGTGGCTTTGGATTGGTGCTGTAGGGTTGCAGCGGCTGTAGTGAAATAAATTTTGATACCATTGACTGTGAACGTCAGTAGGTAGGGTGAGTAGCGTGGGTAGTGTGCAGTAGTAGTGCATAAGAAATTAGTGTGGTGCTGGTGCGGTTTTAGCTTGTAAGGTCTATTAAATTGGACTGGACGGCTTTGATGATCTTTGAAGAGTCAAAGTTCTCCGATCCTGCCGAACATACTTAGGCTGAGGCGACCTCGGTGATTCGCAAGTCGTGGCAGATGTATTTGCCTTTCTCAGACACAAAGTAAAGTTCCACAATTCATTTCTTGAAATTACAAGCATAATTTGTACATTGAAAGAATGTGCAAGATTACTATATATCGACCTTTAAAATTGGCAGAACTTGTCTCCTCACTTGCTTGCAAGTAGTAATATGCTTTATGGCAGTATTGGATTGAAGGTATTGTAAGAGGCACGTCGTCGCACGCAGTAATTGGTGGATACATTGAGGAATATCATCTATAAACTGCTTAAATAACAAATCAGCTCCAAAATAATAGATAATGTCACAGATAGTAAGTTCTGTGGAAACTACCATGTCGCGGCTTTTGACTCTTGCACAAAAATTCAACAGTTTCTATTTATCTGGTAAAACAATTGACTTAATGAAATAAGCATTTAAAGTTCACGTTTCTTGTTTTTATAGGTTTCATTAGTGGAGACTGCACACCATTCATTGTTGAGGGCTTCCAAGTGGGTTTGATAAGATCAGATGTGATGAAGCAGTTGTTAAGGTATCCTGAGGTATTTATGAATTACAATTATATTTAATTACTATTTTATTGATTGTCATATATTTAAAGGTATTTCTTGTTTCATCAACATCTGTTGAATTGAACCCAGCCTTTAGGGACTATGAAGAACGGTCAAATAAAATGAATGATGTACTTAAGCAAATGCGAGCTGAAAATACTTTTATTGCTCTAAAAGGATGGAGGGATGAGGTAAGATAAAATCAAATCACTATATATATATATATATATATATATATATATATACATATATATATATATTTCTGAAGTGTTATGAAGTTCGTACCGAATTCAATTCCGTAAGTCTTTTACGGCTCGATCGGTCTGCGACTTGTTTATTTGGTATTCGAAATTACGGCGTTGACATTAATGGCTACGTACGCCATCCTACAAAGGGCTTGTGCTTGTGGCTGCAACAAAGATCGGCAACTAAGCAGACCTGGCCAGGTCGATGGGATAATATGGTTGGGGGAGGGCTGTCAGTGGGACACGGAATTTTGGAAACTGCACACAAAGAGGCAATGGAGGAAGCTTCTATTCCATCTGAGTTGTTGCAAAATTTAGTTAGTGCCGGCTGCGTTTCGTAAGTTTGATGTAAGGATTCGATTTGAATAATTATATGAATTATTCCAGATTTTATTACGAATCCGAACGTGGACTCTTTCCAAATACTGAATTTGTTTATGATTTGGAATTGCCACTGAGCTTTACACCAAAGAATCAAGATGGCGAAGTTCAGAAATTTGAACTTTTACCGGTTGGACAATGTTTGGAACGTATATTTCTTTGCGATTACAAAACTACGAGTATTCCCGTTACGCTAGATTTTCTAGTACGACATGGATTAGTATCCCCGGAAAATGGTAAAAAATAGTTGGTGAATCCTCTGTTTTTGGTGCATTATACGTAAATATTAATACATTTGTATGTACGTAGAATGCATCAAGAGCGCCTTAGTGTTACGAATGACATGCTGCATTTTAGCGATTTCTAAAAGGTGAACCATGACGTAGTATCGTACCGCAGAGCAACATGCCGGGTTGCAAGTTCGTGATTACTTGTTTTAAATATACTAGTCAACTATTATCTTTCTACTGACAATTGTTTCGTGGTTCTACTTCTTCAACCTGATATTTTGATTAAAGATTAAGGCTGCAACATTTTGATAAGACACCTTAGCCCAGTAAATCCCATTGCGTCGTACATCACTTATATAGGACATACCAATGTCAACAGTGTAAATATTCTTAATACAAAGTATTTGCTATCCGCCTGCATCAGTCTGAGACCGTACTCGTCCTCCAGTGAGCACCCACGATTTTACTAACACGGGAATGGCGCAATTATTTTATAAATAGAAAAACTATATTAAAAATAGATTTGCAGAATTGATTCAAGTATGAAGTCCTGTTACTGCAAAATTTACTTTGATTTAAAAAAATGCAATATATCTATAATTGTATATTAAGTATAAACGAATGTTGTTTTCCAGAGCCCTGTTATACGAGAATAATAGAGTTACTTCATGTTCCGCTTCAGAAGATCTACAGCAATGTAAATGTATCAGGTCATAAGCAAAATGGACAAAGTATAATCAAGGACCATGCACCTGCTTAAATTTCGATTATAAAGAACAAATACTTAGTTGATTTTCATATTTGTGGATTTATTACAATTTACTAAATTTTAATCTGTATAGAAATTTTCGAAAAGGACGGGAAAAATTCTGGTCTTTTACTAGGTATTACTGGGTAGTATTTTTTGTTAATATATACGCTTTTAATAATTAACATAAAGCAAGGCAATGTGCCATTTTAATATGTTACAAATACACATAGATTGAAGCCTTTTTTCCTCTAGTATTGAGTGGCGCACCTCAACTCAACATCGTATAGTGTGTGTGGGTATTCCCTTCATACTTTAGTCTCGGTAATTGTTTTGTATCTTGCTACTTCCTCAGTAATGTTATGTTGTCACACACAGCAACATTGGTAATTGAAATAGCAATTGGTAAAATTACACTTGAAAGATGTAAAAATACCTTGGGCTATAGGGAATGTATCTATTAATATGCCAAAGTGGTTGTTCAGTGTAATCAATATTTACATGGACAAGGATAGATTGCGCAACTCCCTGTGATTAAAGGGGAAGCGGCCTTGTCAAAATACGGTAATTGCACGGAAATGTATCAAAATAAGCTGAGATGAAACGGCTTACTTAGATTGGTTGTGTTCCGGATTCTAATCAAGTCAGTAAGTAAGTATAGTCGATTGGTCTATGTCTCTTAGTTGAGACATTGAGCTAGCGTCAACGGAGTGTTTGGGCATAGGAATGGGACGACGGCAGCTTCAGTTGGAGTATAGAAAAAGGAATGTTGACCCAACTCATTCCAGTAATCGAAATTCTGGGTGCAATGTATTTTTGATGATATATATATATATAATTATATTATTATATTTATATATACTATTACGTCTTCTTTGGTCCTGGCTGACCGACTCGTGTACTAAGCATACTGAAAAAACTGGGAATATATGCAACTACTAGTTTTCAATAATGTCGGAGGCGTGTCGGTCAACCAGAACCACAGAAAACATAATAGATATAAGCTGGGCCTCTTCCCGCGCTTTTATTGTCTATTTTCATTGCGTTCTTATGTGTGTAGTTGTTGGAAAACTTATGCCATATATTTTTTGTGGGTAAGCTGAGCATTACAATTTTAAACTCATTTTTATATCGACCAGAATTTCAGTTATTATTACTGAAATCTTACTCACTACTTTGAAGATGAGGCTGTGTGATACCGGCAAAAGATTGAAGAAGCAATTTCGTAAACCGATGCCACTCGTGTTACTGGAAGCAACTGGAGGATATGAATCGCCTGGTCGGCCTGGTCCGCCTGGTTTATCTCGTCTGTTCTCGTCTGTGGTTGATGCCAACCGAAACAAACGTTGCAAGGCGCGTGAGATTTCAACAATTTCCTAATAAATATAGATGAATTCAACTATAATTCTTTAAATATATTTGGGTCTACGCTTTCTCTTATTTAAACTGTCCGTGTAAGATAACAGTTTATTGAAATGTCATTCCTGGAAGATCCGCAACCTCGCCACAATATTGTGTATGTACCAATTTGATTCATGAGTGATAATCCTGTAAGGTATCTATGTTGTACTTTCAGTAACATCCAAATAAACATTGATGCATTTGCATAAAGAACAACCAAGCAGTTCAGATACAGATCCATAGACGTCCGATCGTTCTCACAGAAGGGGCAGCGTTTACAATTTTGCATCAATTGCAAGTGAAAAATGAAATAAGGTTATCAATTTTTATATATATATATATATATATATATATACATATGTATATGCATATATATATATTTATATGGATATATATATATCTGTTTAATATTGTTGACACATAATGGTGGTAATTACATCATTCCTTCATGCATATTGCTGCCTTGGCTTTGCAACAAATGGTTATACTTTTGAAGAGATATTTTTTAACCAAGATACTCAAAATATGACGATATGCACTGAATGATTTCAAGCAGAAACAATAAATGTTTGTATGGTAGGATTATGCAATCACCTCTATTACCATTAACTTTTGCTATCTTACATTAAAATATTTGCAACATTATTACTGATTTTGATTGAATTAATTGCTAGCATTCTATATTCTATTTGCACAGTCTTAAGATGATAATGAAAATAGATTATTTTACTTAAAACAATTAGTTTTGTTCATCCTTGTTATGTGATGCAGATATAGTTCTAAATTGTTTTTCAATATTTCAGATGTGGGGTGATATACTGCTAATTTGGTTTAGCATTACTGCTGTTGCAGCTAGGAGTATGGATGGCGCAGATTGGCGACTCAACTGCACGCCACAAATCGGCACAGTTTATATGTATACAAATGTAAATGTGACATGTGTTATACAAGGTATGTATTGTTGCATTTTGTTCTGCTCCTAACAATGATTGTTTGAGAAGTTAGTGATTTTTTGTATTTTCTTGATGTGTTTTTATGGATCTTAAATATTGGTTTGCTGTATGTATACTACTAGTTTTGCAATTATCAAAGAAGAGAAATTGCATATTTATTAGAATTCATATTCTTCCTATTTGAAAAAAAAAACATTTAGGCTGTTTCATAATGATGCAGAAATTTGCAGAAAACCTAAAGCATTGATGAGCTAATTTGAACGGGATAATGTTAATATATAAAACGTGTTTTAAATAATAATAATAATAATAAAAACACTGACTGACAAACTGGGTTCAAATATTAGTATTTCTATTAAAATATACCACGTTTTGTTGACCAGGGCCTGAAAGGGCTTACTCCGAGCATATTCTGATGGTGCACAGTGACCGCGCTGATATTATCCATGTGAAAACTACTGAAATTTGGTTAAAGAATGCCCAGAATACACAATACTTTCCAGAATCATTTATCTTATATGGGGATTTCATTGGTCAGGCGAATGTATCTGTGCAAATCCAACGTCGTGATAATCCGCTTGCTTTGGCACAGGACTACTTGACTTTTGTCGTGGTCCGTAAGATGTCTACAGTGGATATTCTTTTTCATGTATCAATCATTGGTTTGATTACTCTTATGTACGTGAATTTTGGTGCTGCGTTAAATTGGGGCGCACTGCGGGATAATATGCATCGACCAATGCTGCCTGTTACCGGATTTTTAATTCAAATTGTGTGCATGCCAACAGTAAGTATGCTAATGAAATCACTTGAAGCGTTATTTGTTCTATATCTGGATTTCTTTGTGATTCAGATCAGCTTTCTTTTGGGCCGAGTTTTGTTTCCCAATAGTGTTCCAATGCAACTGGGACTTTTCTTTTCTGGTATTGTTCCAAGTGGCGGAGCATCAAATATGTGGTCATTAATACTTGGAGGAAATTTGGATCTATCATTAACAATGACCACAATGAGTACATTGGCGGCATTTGCGACGATGCCCTTTTGGATTTTTACTCTTGGACGCGTGATTTATAGCAATGGCAACATGGAAGTTCCATACATGCGTATTATGCACTTTTCTGTATGTTTGATCATACCACTATTCATTGGATACTTAATTCAACGTTTTTTACCCCGGATTGCTATGTTTCTTGTGCACATACTAAAAGGATTGTCAGCAGGACTGCTTGCATTTATTATTGTATTTGCAATGCTGACACAGGCATACATATTTAAATTGTTTTCTTGGAAGGTATTTAAAAAATTAGGACACACTAATGGCATTCAAAATATTTTAATTTGTTTTATTCAGATTGTAATTGCTGGAATGGCTCTTCCATGGTCAGGTTATCTTCTCTCGTATGTACTTTCAAAGCTACTGCGGCAGAATCATCCCAATGCCTTGACGATCGCGATAGAAACGGGAATTCAGAATACTGGTATTACAATTGGGTTGCTCAAGACTACATTAGGGCAGCCAACTGGTGATCTAACTGTGGTGATTCCTGTAGCCGTAGCAGTCATGACGCCCTTCCCGCTTTTAGCTATCTATTTACTGCAACTACTATGGAAATGGATACCGCAAAAAGAGTAAGTTTCAATCCGTTTTATCTTGTATTATAAACATAATTCCTGAAATTCAGAGGGGTCTTGTAAAATACGTGCTATACAAAACTTGAAAAGGTCACCCAGATTGCTAATGGGGAATCTAATCTCTCTCTGATTAATCACGGATTGAAAATTTATTAAATGTGCTTTTAGATCAACCATTGGGGTAGAATAGGAATATTTTTAAAGTTGTGATTTTAGTTCCAAAATTAGCCTAGAACCCCTTATCTCTTCAGCCGCTTTGGATAGATAACAATTGATAATTATCTTTATTGTGTCATCTGAATTATGTTGGGAGACCTACTTACTCCCCGAAATTAATGCCCCGCACATGAAAGGATTTTAGATTCCTACACTGGATAATTTCAGGTTTAGAATCTGTAAACAGGAGTTCGATGCTAGATTTGTTTGACCATTTCTTGTTCAGTAGTTATTTTCGTTAAATTGGCTATTTTATAATCGTGAATAATAGAGGGGTGTATATAATATGTATTGCTGGATTCAACATTTCAATTGCTTTTTACTATTGATTACAATCACTTATTGTTTTCCTTTTAGGAGTCAGTATATTTTATTAACAGATGATCTCGTTCATCCCTTTAAGAGTTCCGTGCTCCCATTTGGTTGTTGCAGATACGACAACAACGATACGTGGCTCAATCGACAGTTAGTCGACGGCTCAGCTCCACAATCACCTACGACGGAGTTGCTTATGGCCAACAACGACAATAATTTCAATCTCACTAGACCAAAAGTAAACCAGCAGAACCCCCCTCAATATGCCAAGCTTAAGCTTGATGATAACTATTTTACTACAATGGATTTACAGTGCAACATTTAAAAATTTGACAAATTCATAAAATATTTCTTTTGATTTTAACAATAATGAAAAATTCATACGAAAGTATTGGACTGACATTCGTATTGATTATTTAGTTGTAAGTTCATGTATTGTTAAGACATTACAATAAGGGAATTTCAACAACTTAGATTAAATTTTGTAGGGTTCGATCTTGTGAAGTACAGTAAACCTATCCTATTTGACATAAACATTTGTCACACCAGTTAGTGAATAAATGATCATCTATATATCCATAAATGAATGGTTTGTGTGTTACTTCTAGGCTTATAAAAATTTCTAGCACGTGTACAGAGAGCGGTCTTCTCTCGCAGTCACCTTACTAAAATGCTCTCACTCAGGCGCTTGCTAATGTTTCACAACGACCCCTTGTATAAAACATCTAATGTTGCATCTATATTGCATTTGACGCGTCTGGGTAATGTTTAAGAAGTATCAGCAATTCCTCTTCTGGTTCCAGTAATGTATGAAACCTATGAATGGGCCCGGTTCGAAAGCGCTCCAATATATTGCGCCCCGTAGTTTAAAAAAATAGTTCGACTTGTAAATAAATTTACTTACTGTTTTGACACGGTACAGCGATTTGTGTTAATTAAATTAAACTTTCGTATTAGTTTCTCACAATTTGTGTTTCAGTATTGGAATGTGGAATTAACATTGGTATGCGTGGAATGTCCGCTTATGTGGATCCACCTAACTCACTTTCGTTGCTATTCTTCCATAAGAATTGCGAATGCAATAGTGAAAGGCAGTTCAAAAGTTTTGTTAACCACAAGAATATAGCAAAGACCAAGGCATATTTTTACAATAACTTACAAACACATCAAGTATTTAATGAATTATAATTATGCCTTTTTCTTTAATTTAGTTCTAGCCATTTACTGGCGGAAGGCAAATATTTGAGGCGCTTTTAACTACTATAATGTATCACTTTTGCTTAACAAATTGTTCTTAAAACTATTTGTTCCCAACAAACAACTCCAAGGGAAATTTTACATCATGTGATTTATATAACAAAATGTTTTTGAAACCTGAAATAATCAGTATGTGTCAAAGTAAACTTATCTCAATACAATGAACAAAATGATTTCAATAATTTTTTCTAATACAATTAAATTTAAAACTCTCCAATTTCAAAACAATCAATTGAAGCAATTTGATGCAAGTAGTATGTGCCTAAGCAGATTGTACAATAATTGGCATGCCTTATTTTAGTGAAAAAAGGCTTTGAAATCACTGGCATAATCTGCACTACTACAGACCCTGTGCTAAAATATGTGATGAGGGCTTCCTTCTGAAATAGGTTCTTGAAGGAGCTTTCAGATTGATTAACCAGAACCACCATTACAAGAATCAAACAAATGATCCATGAAATGTAGAAACTTTGCTATTTCTGATAAACCAGGGTACATCCATATTAACAATACCAATATTTCAGGGGTGCTGGCTGCATACAGTTATAACAAGGTTCATCCCATAACATTCTAATGCAGTAATTGCACCTTGGAATTCCTCAGCCTGTAGGGCTTTTTGTTGAAATTCTTCACTATCTAGGTCAGCACGAAAGGGGCCCACATCAGACTCTGTCGTGGTCGAGTGAATAGGATTATCTACAGCCCGAATCCATGCCATGTATCGCTACAATATAACAATGAGAAGTTAAATAATTGCCACTAGTCATTCAACTCAATATTACAATCGCATACCCTCATGGCCGTTTCAGAACATCCTCCAGAAAAAAAACGTATATCTCGTTGCTTGTACAGCCTGGAACGCGGTACAGACATCGGCTGGGCATTATGGAGAATATTTCGTAGCAAATAAAGAACAAAACACAATTCAAATGTTGCCAATTGCAAATGGCGCACGTACGTACCGGAAGTGGTAGTAAGAGTAGAAAGCTGCGCGAATTTGCCCGAAGATGCACGAATATGTAATGACAAATACGCAATGCGCAGACGTCTCCTGCGCAAACGCTTGGTCTAGTTTTGCCGTGATTGCACTTTCACATGTACCATCTTTCCACAAAGTCGAGTAAATTTTTGATAAGCGCAAATCCTAACCTAAGTGCAAATCTGTCCAATAAGCGTTTGCGCAGCCTGGACTAGCCTATATTATTGCTTATCTGTTACTTTGCTCCGTGTTGTTGAGGAGTTGCTATTGCAGTGAATATTTTTCAATCCATGGTATTGTGTACTCATGTCTTCACATCAACCATATAAACTGCACACTTGCAAGTAAATAGACTTTTTTCTATTGTAACAAATAGGAGGGGTACAAACTATGCATGTTTTCAGTATATTTTGTAAACTCCTTGAATGTATTCAGGATTGCCAAAAACGCTATGGTGGTAAAACAGAGCTAGCAACTGAAGTTGATCCCTGTGTTGTTAATCTTTGTGATGCTTTAGAGGCGTTTTTTCTTCATGGACTCAAGGCAAAGCCCTTGGATACTCCTGTGAATCAGGGTATTGTAAGTGCAAAAAAAGTGGCACATATAGTGGATATTTTTGCTAATAGTTTCACTTTAAACAATGAAAAATTGTGTATGTATTACTTCTAAATTGTTATTATTAAAAATTAATAGTAGTGTAAGGTTGTTAACTTTTCTATTTACGAATTTCTGTATGTTTTAGCATTTTGGCCATTCATTAAACAGCATCTCACATATCACGACCAAGAACGTTATAATTCATTAAAACATATATGGACTGATGCTGGGCGCGGAAAATCATGGATTCGTTCAACTCTAAATGAGCATTCATTGGAACGGTATATTTATATAATTTTGGCTAATAAGCTACTACTTCAGACATATTATGAGAAATGGGCATTGCTATGTAATGATGAAAGCAACAACTTGTTACCCAACATGGCTGCAGGTATGCATTTTTTCCAATTAGGAGACTGGAATGAAACAATTTTTTCTCTGCAATTTAGGATTAGGAGCTATTTTATTTGCAATTGGAATTGACAAACCTGAATTAAACACATTTTTACTTTCTCCAAGTGTTAAACCAAAACATTCGGAACCAATTATTATAGCACCTATTATGGAGGGAAAAGCAAAAGAAAGAGCCAAACGTAGAGTAAATAATATTATTTTTGATGATGGGCATTCATTTGAATCTGATGTTGCCTCTAGTGTTGGATCAGAGATAAACTATTTATTGGATGAAACTCATGTTTCTGATATGTCCAGTAGTAGTTCAAACAGTGCAGTTCATGTGTCAGATACAAGTAATAAATGCACAAGTAATCACAGCATACTAAAAACACTAGAATCAAATGTAGGGCAGTTAATGCCAATGGAAATTGAGCACAGAGATGGATGTGATGAGGACAAAGGCTTTGATGTTGGAAATGCATTCACAGATGTCAGTACTTTTATGAATTTAATTGAATCACAGTATCATAATAAATCAGCAAAGCTCCGAGGGCAGGTTAAATTGTTGTTGAAAGAGAATGTTTGCTTACAGCAACAAATAAAAAAATACAGAATTGCATTGGATGACCTAAATGACTCACAAGGTACTAGTAAGGATGCTCAACCTGATTATAAACTTCGGGCAACAATGTTTGAGAAGAAGTTGGCTCAAGTTACGGAGATGCACGCAGAACTAATTGACTTTAATGTTGTGCTGCAGCAATCTTTACACCATAAAGAGCTTCTAATTGATGAATTAAAAAATGAATTAACAATGTTACGAGGCCCAATGGACCAATTAAACGACAATCATGTCATTGTATGGATTCCCAGCGCATTTTTGAGGGGAAGTGGGTCGGAGGCACATCATGTCTATCAAGTATTTTTGCGTGCTGGGACGGATGAGTGGAATATTTATCGCAGATATGCACAATTCCATACTTTACACTCAGATTTGAAAAAGTTGGACGGTGTGGTGCGTTTGTTTGATTTTCCTCCAAAGAAAAGTATTGGAAATAAGGTTTGTTGTCGATATAATATGTGCTGAAAACTTAGAAATATAGAACAGTCTAATATGTTTGTTCTTGTAAAGGACATCACATTGGTTGAAGAGAGGAGAGTACGTCTACAGAAATATCTCCAAGATGTTATAAGACATTGGCCGGAATTATCCAAATGTACAAGTCGAGTTATGCTGGAACAGCATTTACACTTTTTTAGGTGAAAGAATTTTGTTAAATTTGTATTTATCATATTGAATTTATATATCTCTCATATCTCTTGTAGAGAACATAAAAATTATACAGACCGAGGTCCATTTTCCTCACGACGGATTGCACACCAGACCTCAACTACAGAAACTCATTATACTGGTCTATGATAATTATTAAGTAACTTGTTCATGTACCATACAGACCCTACCCGCATCGCCATTAGCGGTGCCTACCTGGAAGAAAAGCCAATAAATTACATAAATAGTATCAAAAACATGACTTAGCGGGATGATGGCTAAGTCGTATTTCGGACACCAGAAGACAACAGCAACAGTTTGATATGATTTGCATATCGCATACACTTCCTGGGTGAAAATAGTACAGAAAGAAGGAAGCGCGAAGCAATGTGTATTTTTTCCTGTGCCTAAGAACTCCAACTTCATGCTTTGATTCGTAAAAATGCGATTTGATCCTCTGTATGAAATCGGGCATTCGTGAAACAATACTCTACTTGGTTCGGTTTCCTTTTTAATATGCAGGTTCATTGACTTGTCAACTTTTACTTCAACCAGATGGGAATGCTAAGCCGCATGATTACTAACATTGGTATATAAAACTATCACATTCCTTATTATTAGTTCCCTGAAAGCAATGTTAGCAGGTCTAGCGATAGTAGGCCTCTCGGAGTAAAAATTCCGGTACCAATGCAACGTTTGGATGCTGCGGAAACGCGCGAATTTTCGGATCGTAGCGTAAACGTTTCTTTTGGCATCCAACATTTAAAGGTTTCAAATCAGGTGCACAAATTACTGGCAAAATCGGGGCGAGTTCGAAAAGCTCCGATCGCCAGTCTCGCGTCTTGTAAATAAATATTAATGGTTTCAGAGTTGATCGTCTGGTAGATACCAGAAGTAGACTATCATATGCTAGACAGTATCGCTGAGCGACAAACATTTAATGGAGGTTTCCTACACGAGCGAATTCACTTGGAGATTTGTTGGCGGATGACGTTTATCGACAACCTCTGCAATGCGAAACGTCCAGCGGCCTTTCTCTATACTTGGGTTTGAATTCAAGTTACGAAAACGGCAGAAGTGGACGCAAGTTGATTTTTCAGAAGATGTACGGAAATCACGATTGGATGCTCTTTGATTGGATGTAGTACCAAAGTGGCATTTATCCGGGCTAAGAGTTGATGCGGCCAGCGACAATTTGCAGCTGCTGGAGATGTTCCTCAAGTGTAGACGATACAACAAGAATGTCCTCAACGTACCCCAACACAAAATCGTTTACCTTTACAAATCGCTTAAATTTTATGTTTATTATTATGTCTTGAGTGGCTGGGTGAGTTCTTGTGGGAACCGACGGTGTGGTGGAAAAAACTGAAGTGTATACCGAGGGTTCGACTCCTTTCTTTTCTCCTGGTTACACTAGGTGGGTCACTAACTGCCTTTATCTTGCCTTGCCGCACTATTTGAGGGCTTCACACCCTGACTTGGTGAGGTTTTAGTGACTCCTATTGCTTCTCACCAATTCGGTGTGGGGGTGCAATACTTACAGAAAGTCGGGTTGGTTCGGGGATGGTTATGCTGGAACGTTTTAGGGTCATCCGGTTGTAAGGAATACTTGGAAGGTCAAGCTAAGGACGTGCAGGCACTTGAGGATACTGATTTATGACGGGGTGTTTGGAGGTTTCTAAAGATTTTATGCTAGGGCGAGCTTGGGAAGTGTAGGCACTTGAAGATGATTGATTTGTGACGGGGTGTTGTCGAGGGTTAAGGAATTCTGGGAATTCTTATAATAAAAATAACGCTAAAGAATAAATAAGCATTTCTAGTATAATAAATTGCTTAATTATTATTTTAGCTTTAATATATATGAACATGTTTATTTTTTTCAAGTGTTCCTTTTTCGGCCCAAAACGCACATATTTGGTAAAATTAACGATAAAACAAATAAACTATATATAAGACAAATTGCTTTGTTATGGTTATTTTGAATTAAAATAACTTATTTCTATCATTATCTACTTTTAAAAACTTAAATTTGATGAAAATATGAAAAATGATTCTTTTTTGGTCCAAATATTTCGTAAAAATAAAAATACAACAATAAATAAACTATCTATGTCAAACAACTTCTTTTCTAATGGTTATTTTAAAACAAATTAACCTATTTCTGTCATTATCTTCTTCCATAAAGTTAAATTTGATGTAAATATGCAATATGTTCGCTTTTCGGCCCAAAACGTACATATTTCGTGAAAATACCGACAAAGCAATAAATAAACTAACTATACCCAACAAATTGCTTTATTATAGTTATTTTTAATTAAAATAACTTATTTCATCAAATTTAAGTTTATAAAAGTAGATAATGATAGAAATAAGTTATTTTAATTCAAAATAACTACAATAAAGCATTTTGTTTGGTATATATAGTTTATTTATTGTTTTATCGTTATTTTCATGAAATGAATGCGTTTTGGGCAGAAAACTGAACATATTTTATATTTTCATCAAATTTAAATTTATAAAAATAGATAGTAGTATATTTGAGCGGGTTCTGAATACACTTTGAGGATTGGAATGTGGTAGGCGTGGCCAAAAGTAGTAGTGGGCGTGTCAAAATGGGGTGTTTTGATTGGTTGGAAGGTGTAGTGGGGGTGCGGATAAGGGTTTTGATTGGTTGATTTGAGTAAGGGTGCATATTAATTAGGTAAACATGCATATTAAGTAGTGAGGTTCAACATTTTTTTTTTTCAAGAGTAGCGATAAAAGTGAGGATCGGCTCGTGATTGGTTGAGGGGGCGTAGTGGTGGGGGATACGGTAAGGTAGGAGGTGGGAACAAAACTGAGGATCGGCTTGTGATTGGTTGGAGTGGTGGGTGTGGGTGAGTGGTGGTGACAAAGTTGTTGGTGAAAAAACAAAATGGCGTTTGGCGTTGTTTTTACTTAGCAATGTTGGTGGTGGTGGTCGTGGTGATGGTGTTAGTAGTAGTAACAGTGTGGCTAAACTGGTGGTGGAAGTACAAAATGGTGGTAGACTGACTCAGTATTGTTTGACTTAACATGGTAAATAAAACATAATACAAATGTACTTTATGTATAATTTATTTTACTTTAATTAATATTTTTAAAGATAATAGCTCCAGTTAATGATAATGAAATTAAAATCAACTCCGCAACACCAATATATTTTAAAATCATACATAGTTTACTATGACGTATAGAATCTTTTTCATTATTTATCATATTTACAAATTTACTCGGTGTCATTTTGTCACTGGCAATGAATGACCAATTGCTGGTTTTGTTGCTGCCATCTTGGAAGAAGTAGTTGAATTTATATGCCAGCAAACTAGTGTTAACGCTTTTCCAATCTAGAGTCCGGGAACAAAAATTATTTTCACAAAACATTGAAGACCATTTTGTCGGCCACGATTCATTCAATGTTTTGTCATCACTTACTGTGCTATAACAATCTCGTATATTTGCAGGCTTGTAGACAAATATTGTTGAATTTAGTAAAAATGATGTAAATAGAAAGAATGATGTTGTTGTTCGTAGATACATGTTGCTGGTTAATGTGTTGTTGTTTTTTCCTAATGTTAATGTTGTTGTTGTTGTTAATCTTGTTGTTGTTGTTGTTGATGATGTTGTTGACCACACTGACCATGTGGAACTGAACAATTGTTATTCATGTTGTATATGTATAAAGTAGTAATTTGGAAAGCATTAACTAAATCCATTTCTGCTCACGAATGATGTTCCACACCATTTTATAGTCATCAACATTATTGGAAGGCCAAAAAACAGAATCAGGTCCATCTTTCCATCCAACAAGTTCATTTTTCTCTCCTGCTTTAATATTATTTTGTATCCATGTGAATAAGTTATACCGATCATAGGGTTCTGAACGGAAATTAACTTCTATTCCATAGTTTTCAAGAAGTTTGATGACTTTCAGTAAGAATGGAGGATCTGCATAGTAGATTCCATCTCTTACTAGCTTCTGCATAATCACGTTGAAAGTTTTCAGTTTTTCTTGCTGGATCATGTGTTGAAAATTAATTTACTTTTTCCTTGTAATGTCTTCCGTTGCATTTTCGAGTCCACATTTAATAATTTCAGAGTCTTTTTTCTTCTCTTCAAGCGACCAATCTAGTTTCTCAATTGGTGAATTGTGGATTAATCTATATTGATACATTTCTTCAGGAATGAAATATTTCGTTGCCAGTTGTTTTAACTCCTCCGCATCAGTGCTGCATCGAAATTCTGTCAACAACATCGAATGCAACACTTTTAAACACTTTTCTTCATACTTTTTTAGAAAACACATGATGACTATTATAGTCTGTGTGACGCTGCACAGTAACTGATTAATTAAAGCCATAGCAAACATTATATAGCGTGCAAAACTCAACGATGCGTCCCCCTTATTATTATAGCCACAATATACTGAACGAATCGGTTAAGTCGTCGACAGTACAGAACACACTGCCTACCGATACATTACCATGGCTAGTAATAATAGTGGAAGAATTCTATATTTCGATATACAAGGCTTCATGACACCACAGTTTATACCGAAAAAAACTGGCGTTAACCTATAATGGTGAAAATGTTAATACATTCATCTTCAACTCCGTTACTCCACTCAAGCAGCTTATGGAGAAGAATCAGAGAACTGTACGATGGTTGACACAGCATCATCATGGTATCAACTACAATACTGGAGGTATCGATTTATATTACATCAATACCATCGTTGAATCATATCCTGCAGATATAGTAATAGTAAAGTGCCGTTAAACTGGAATATTTGAAGAATTTCTATCCTCATATTAACTCATAATTAACGTGGAAAACTGGGAGGGAAAAAAAGTGGGTAATTTTAAAAAACAATCGATTTTTGACTGTTATACTCATGATGTATCGTATGCTGTTTGCTCACGACAAAATGTTGTTGATTTATACAATGAATTAAATAAGTAATTTAAGATTTATACTTTTTTCTGTGTTTATTTATTTTTTTCATTCTGAACACAATTCTTTTAAACCTATTTGCTTTTACCATTTTTCATTTTTTCCATAATGATATTCTATTGTCAACTCGATAAAAACATATTCATCTGCTTTATCAGTCAAAAGCACTAACGGATCATTAAAGTTTAATTCTATATTTTTTAACTTTTTTATATCAGAATATGGTTTGAAGGCCAAAAGAATAATATAATTGTTTGCGTTTGTGCAACAATTTATGATTTTCAATGATCCTCGTAATGGAATTTGGTAAATTCTTTTTGCATTATGAAAAACATGTGCATAATAGTTAGGTAACGTAGGCTCAGGAAATTTTAAATTAATAGTTGATGTTAGGTTAAGCACAGCTTTTCCTCTAACTTCCTCCGGTTGTTGGTGATGACGGTGTTGGTGGTGGTGCATAACTTCTTCTTCTTCATCATTATAAGTGTGTTTCCCAACCTTTTCATAATGTTCAGACGACTTACTGTGCCCAAATTTATTAATTGACATGTTTAATTTATGTTATATCCTTTTGACTAATCCAGCTGTTATGAATTTTATTAAATCCTAACCATTTAACAAACAGTTTTGTGCCTTTTCTTCTCAATACTTTTTCAACTAGATTGATCTTGCAGATGGTACGTTATTGGATCGGTCAGTTTTATTTCCTTTATTTCAAAAACTTCTGTTGTCCAATTCGGCATATATCCCTTGTGGAATATATTACGCTGTTTACTAATTCGTACTTTATCACCAACATGGAATTTAACAGATTTTAAATTAACCTTTTTAATGCGGTTGTAAAAAGTTTCAAGGATTTTTTGTTCATTCTTTTTGTTTACATCTTTCGGCCTCATTTGAATGGTCGAATGTATTGCTGAATTGTACCGGTCCACTATGTTTGATAGCAAATCCAACCATTTATATGTACCCTGATATGAAAATATTTTCCACATCATTGATTTTAATGCTCTGTTTACTCTTTCAACAATTGATGCTTTCTTAGTACTAAATGTTGAGTAATGATGATTGATGATTGAGTAGATCAGTCTGTAAATTAATTGGTCGTGGTTGAATATTTTTTAAAATAGTTTCCATTGCATCAGTTACATCTTTTGCACTTTTATTATTTATCCCCAAAGCCCACACATATTTACTAAACACATCAATAACAACTAAAATATATTTATGTTGTTTATTTTCTCTGCTGTATGGTATCATTTCTACAAGATCAGCTTGAAGTGTTTCATTTAATCCTTTAACTATAACATGACGTCGTATAAATGTTTTTCGAGCAGTTTTATGCAATTCATTAACTAGTTTTCGCTTTAGATCAACTTTACGATTCATTTTTTATAATATAACTTTACGTTCACTTAATTCTTCGAGAATGCTGTTAATTTCATTCGTATGAGCATTATTTCCACTAGCTTTAGATGCAAACAATAACTTTAGTCTATCTACTAGCTCATTTGGATTATCCCAATATATATATTCAACAGGTTTGCGGTTGTATTGCATACTTCTTCCTCCTCCTCCACCACCTTTTACTGTATGTTCTTTATAGCGTTCTTCAACTTTGGCCAATGAAGGTTTTACAAAATGTGTATACTTTTTTCCTTTATTGCCAATCTGTCTACCACTTTCTTCAAAGTTTGCTCTATTTGCATGCGTAGCTTTTATTAATAAACCATAATAAAATTGATCATCTTCGGTAATTTCATTCATATTCGGATTGTTCTTAAATATTAGCTCAAATAAACCTCGTTTTCTATTGAAGTGATAATTATCAATTCGAAAGTCAGGCGATTTCAAATTGTAAAATTTTAATTCACTATTATCAAATATAATTTTATCGGTTATTAAATCATGTCCTCATAATTATTATCATATACACCCTTCTCAGTATTTCTCCTTCTACCTTCAATATATTCTCTTGGTAAAGTATGAAAATATGCAAAATAATCAACAATTGATGATTCAGGAATAATACTTATATCTAAATCCATTGGTTCCTCTTCATCAACATTATTTTCCTCCGCCTCCTCCATGTATGCATCATTAAGCGGATTATGTTCAAATATCTCATCATCGGTAATTTTATTGGAACGAGGAGTAGAAGAAAACGCTCGCTGATTTTTGGATGTTGATGGTTGAAAAAATTTTACACGCTGATCATTATAAAATTGTTTTCTCAACAACCTTTCCTCATCTGTTATTGTTGCAGATGATTTGAATAAGGATGGGTCGTTTTTAATTGTTTCCACCTTTTCTTTTTTTTTCCGCTTTTACAGTTGGCAATATGTGCTGTGGTTTTTGTTGATGCATGTCATTAGATGAATGTTTAATTAGCGTTTCAGCCAAGACAGATGCCAGTGGTCTATAAGCAAAATTAATATCATTCCGTTGTTTTTTTAACAGACGGATCTTAGCTTTAACACTGGCGCGTGCTGCATGCAAGCGTCGCTTAAGTGTGTTAGTTTTATCTCACATGACACGTGCATACATAACAAGGGTTCTCGTGACACTGTGCAATCATATCTTTACATCATATTTTTATTAAAACCGCCATTTAATTGCATATCTTCGTTAATGACCATAGAACCATATGCTTTATTCCAACATTTTACACACATTGGCCCATTGCTATCTTATCTTTACATCAGATTTTTATTAAAACCACAACGGTAATGTCCGCCATTTAATTGCGCATCTTTGTTAATGACCATGAAACCATATGGTTTATTCCAACGTTTTACACAAATGTCACAAAATTGAGCAAATGGCATGTCTGTATTTACATGATCTCGATAGATAAGTTTCAAATTTAATGCATCTTGTTTAAATATAATTAATAAATTTGCATTATCGCAAACAAGATGTTTAGGAACGTAGGCATACGTTTAACATATGTAAAAACTGTCTACTTTTTTATGTCGTCCATGTGAAAAATATTCTTTAATTACATCCGTTTCTTCGTTGGCAGGAATATCATCAAATATTAGAATTGAATTTTCTTTAACACATGATGGTTTAACAATTGCTTCATGTTAATTAAACTCATAGTAACCAATGCCATCAATTGATTTCATTAAATTATTTAAAAACATGTATTTTGGTTGAAATAGACTTTTGCTGTATACATAAATGTTTTCAAATCGTAGTCTATTTGGTTCAATCAATAAAGTGAGTAATACGTTTGTTTTACCACAATTTGAGGGTCCACACATTAGAGCGCAAATTGATGATGGCAAAATTTTTCCATGTCGACATTTAGTTTCAGGATATGGTATGAAATGATCAAAGTTTTGAATTTTTAACATGTTCTTGCTGTTGATGTTGTTGTTGTTGTGGTTGTTGAAAAGCTTTAAATAAAGTGAACTTGTGTTTTAAGCCTTCAATCGTCAACTGTGTGTAAGTTGAGCAATAGCAATAGCAAGCACCTATAAATAGGACAGATTTGTAATGCTCTTAATCAATTCTTATTTGGATGGCGGGCGTAGAAAAGGTCGTGGATTAATAAACACTCTCATTAATAAACTTCCAGTAGAACTGCACATACCACCATACAATTCTTGTGGACCGGGTACAAAGTTAAAAAAGCGTTTAGAACAATGTGATCAAGGCATAAATCAACTG
>JAODGC010035458.1:0-71191 GCA_027574925.1 Ecitoglossa quadriceps | reverse complement strand
TAAACTTCCCGACGGGCGACTTGCAACTGTTAAACGTAAAGAAAACAAATCGCAATGGTTACGCCGAATGTAAACAACAACAAGCCACGCATCTCGCTCGACACCTGGCGACTCGCGCGAGTCTAAATTTGCGGACTTGTGTGTTGCGCGTCCGCTCTGACACCAAACACGACGCATAGCATGCACTCCGTTCTACTCACGTGCGACCGTTTTCCCCAGTACCTACTCGTCGATTTTCATCGCTGCGTGGATACTACGCGTGCATTCGTATTTGCCCAATGCATTGTAATTGTTCAAACAAATTAGGCCATGGAATGAAATGAATTCTTCTGAATTAATTCCTGTACTCCCAAATACAAGGCAATTTCAACAATGTAGAAATACATTAACTCAATGAACATGACTCTTTGTTTAAATTATCAAGACGACAATTTTCAGCCTACAAATTTAAAGATATCGTTTAAACACGTCATCATGAGGGTGTCCTAAGCAATAAGTTAGAGGCATTCCGACGCTAAATGTACTCACGAATGCGGGGAGCTTTAATTGCTACAATAGTCTAATAAACAGTGACCACCAACCTTAATAATCCCGCGCCGCTTGATTCTAGGTTGTGGATTCCTGTTGACTAATGAAGAATCCGCACATATATCGTTTCTTACGCGCACAGAAAATATCGTACAATAATTGATTTATGGTCCGACCACCTGCATTATTGGTAACTAAATTAATTTAGCAAGAAGAGATACGCGTCAACCTCTCGACGGGCGAGTTGAAACTGATAAGCGCAGTGGAATCGTATCGCAATGGTTGCGTCGAATGTAAACAATATCTAGCCGGTCATCTCGCTCGATACCGGGCGACTCGCGCGGCGAACGCTTAACCGATTCGTATTTAATTTAACAAAAAAGCGTAGTGTAATGTTTAGTTGTGCCAAACAAAAACAAATGTTCCCTGGATGCCAACTGTGGTATTCGGAAGAAGTTCGTTGGTAAAATAGTCGAATGCCGACATTTTAAGTACACCATTAAGTAGTAGGCTGAGTCGTTTTTGATGTTGAAATCTGTAAAAGTATAGAAACCTTCAAAACTGTCGATGGCTGCAAAACTGTAATAGAATTAATCCCACTATTGAAAAGTATTTACGTCTTTTCACAATAGAGGCCATACCTTTCCGAGCGTTCCACCAACACCCAAACACTATTTCCCTCTTTGTCATGTTTACAGGCTTGAGATATCCTAGAACATTTTGTAGAACAGCAACAATGAATATATACCACCAGAATTTAAATTTGGCAACCAATAATTAAGGAAAGAAAATTAATTAACTCATAACCATTAACTAATGCAACTATTTCCAACAATCAAATCGCGGTCATTTATACATACTTTGACGCACTTTACTTAATTTCATCAGTTTATCCCATTACCTCCCGTGCAGAAGTACGGAAGTAATCAAGCGGCCGTTTTCTCTCGACCTAAATGTTCTCTAATTGTAAAATTTATGACGATGACATCGCATGGCTTGACCTTAAAATAAAACAACAATTAGCAATTTTCCACAACGTGTGTCGATGAAAATACAAAAATTATCAGACACGATAAAAAAATGTTTTATGCTACAATTTTTCAACTCTTAATCAAGTGATTGGCACAACTACAATTTTGCAAGGAAGCAAGAAGAACAAAGGAATAATTCTTTGGATTGATTTTAAGCTTGTGAATTATTTGAAACTGGAATGTAATGAATTATTCTGGATATTTTGATGTACGATTCGCAACTCTTACAGCTACTGAGATTTTTACGTGGAACACTAAGCGAAATTGCTTCGATATCTGCAAATTATATTATGTGTTGGTATCTTCAAGAGTGAAACTGCGTCCAACTTTATCAACATCGGAAAAATTTATGCAAAAAATAATTAATGCTACCAAATGAACTTACTATTTTATAAGAGAAGTGAACCATTTTAACAGCAACTATTCCCATATTCCCAAATCAGTTATTTGTGCATTACCCTCTATTTGCGAGTCTCATGATTCCTTTAAAGATTTAACAAACTCTGTTCATTTCGGTTACTAATTGTAATTAGAATTGCTAAGTATATAAATGTAATTTTCGTATGTTATATAAATAGTCGCTATTTGATTATACATATCACTTCACTGTAAAAAGGATCCAAACAATAATTTTCATCCGCACTTCGAAATGTAAATATCGTTACAATAAAGCATCCTCTGTAGAACTAATATTAATTATAGCTTAATGATACACTGTAATCACATACTTTTAGAGCTCCTCCCAGTCTTTCAATTCCATTCAAATTTTCTATCCTAATATGTATGTGAATTCTTCAATTGTGATCACTATGTTTCAAATAATCCCCAGTAAAAAATAGATCTTCACACAGATTTTGTCAGTTTCCTAATCTAATAAACTTACAGTACTAACCTAAATGGGTAAGCGAATAAATTGTTCTAAACAAATTAAAAATACTAAGCCGTAATGATGGGATCATCATCCGGTTGATCCGCTGGTATGTTGATAATCACATCGTCATGCATGTGCCGATATCGTAGCCTGGTGTAAAGCACTCTCATTCTAATAATTACAGATCGGCAAGTAATCCCATTGTAAAGACACATTCCGATTAATAAAGCAGCGAAGCCAAAAAGCTGGAAGAAGATAAATGCTTGGTCTCAAAATATCGCACAATAAATGAATATACTACATAGTATACGTCGTTTACATACTTGTAATACAATAAATTTCTGATCCAAGAACATCAAACTCACAACCCAAATGACAATAGTTCTTACAGAATCCAACACCATTCTGGTGGTGGCTGACATTTCCTTTGTCACACTAATCCCAGCAAAGTTGAAGAAAGCAATTGAGATAATCGTACCCATGATAGCAAAAACTAGTCTCCAATTGTTTGCAATCTGAATAAAACCTTCAATGGTATCCTCTAAAACCCCTCTTGAGTTATTACTGAATGGAGGACCCACATGAATGTAGTAGAATGGAATCTGCAAGAGACTCAACACAATAAATCCAAAGATACCTTCCCATCCAACAGCTTGCAGAGGTGGAATATCCTGTCCAGTAACGAATTTTTCTTCAACCACCATTTGAATCGCAGTTATCACTTGAGCGATGATGATGAGGATATCACCTGTGATAATCGAATTTCCATCTGGAGCATTGTCGGATCGCGTGGAGAAGACAAAGTCAGCAACACCAACTGTTGTCAAACCAACAATCACCATAAAGATGCCGGCCCATTCTCGTTTCTGTAGAATGCGCTCTAGGAAGCCGACACTGAGCAGACCAACAAAGATGATAACAGACCCGCGAAACATTTGAAAACTCGAGGCGTAGGTCATTGTCAAGCCGACGTACATTATGGAAGTAGCTGTCATATCACACATTGCAGGGATAAAGAGAATGAAAGGATTGAAATTTCGATTGCCTCTTGTCAAAGACTTCTCATTTTCAACCTGTGGGCAAAGATAAATCAGGTAACTACCGATGCTTGTAGATGGTTAAATTGATAAAAAATAAAGACTTTCTACTCACACCTTGTCTACTATAGATGAAATACATCACTTTGAATGTGAGCAAACATAAAATCTCACCAAGAAACATACTGGAAGCCTGCATAAAAGGATGGTCAAATTTTCGAAGTGTGCCATCACGCCCTTGGCTTGACAAGTTATCTGCCCATCTGATAATATAATTTATCAATTAAAAATCCAATAAAAACAGGATTTAGTATAATTTACTTTGTACTTAATGTGTTTATACTTCCTGTGATCACCATCATCAGAGCTAGGGAGAGTTGATACGACGTCCACGCCATTGCAAAGTATATGTCACTACTAAATCTGGAATCTCCAAATGCTAGATGTTGAAGCACAAGATTATCTGCTGTTTATTTCCGCGGTTGTTAACTCTAGTCAGCACTGGCCAGTTGATCAAACGTGGCGCACATGAAGGCGTCTGAAATCAAAGTGCAGCATGCGGTCATGCGGGTCGTTACTCTAGGGACAAGAATAAAATGCGACAAGTACGACGGGTACGAGTACTTGTTCTGTTATAATAATCTATGCGTACCTACTCTTTTCTAAACGCAGCGTAAGCCCGGCTTGAAATTTGATACATCAGCTGGTTCAGCAACACAACAATCCGACAAGTTTGACTTTGACAATGGTAGGGAAATGTAAATGACACACACATTAATGCCGATAAATTACAGTCATAAAACTGTTTGCGAAAACATTTCCATTGTCATATAGCATGAGTAAGTCTACAAAAATCTAGATTGTTATTTTGCAAAGTAAGCAACGCAAATATCGTTGTTACTCATTTGACTGTTAGCTCCGCTAACTCTTTTCGAGTGTTGTTTACATTAATGAATATAGATGAAAAGAAAAATTAACTAATTGTTTATGCCTCACCTTGATTCATCTACAGAAATCAGCTCAATTTGTTTTAACGAAAGTTATTGTTTTTCTGTCCATTTTGAAAATGTCAATTTGGCATTATTCAAAAATGCCCTACAATCCCATTTAAAAATCGTACAAACACGTACAAGTGTAAAAAAGGGATTGTTCACTATTTATCAAATCCAGACCATGTTTCTTTATTATTTGTTGTTCAATCTTTCGAACCAAAACTTGAGAAATAAATTCAAAAAATATTCTCTCGCCTGATTTCACATGACATTCACTCCGCCAGTCAGTGAGTACCAATCCACTTCCAGTAAATTCCAGTAAATCCAATTGGAATCTCTAGTAACGTCCCCGTCGGCCATATTCGCGTGTACCTTTATCAAAGCACGTTTTCGCCAAGCTCTTGGTGGAAAAGATTGCGTCACTGCTCGAAATCCTCGTCAACTCACGGCTTTCTATCACCAGCACCTGGTGTATCACTACAGAACACATAACTCCCACGGTTGACACGAAATGGCACAAAGCAAACTGAATGACCTCGCCGGCAAATTCGGCAAAGGTGGTCCACCCGGGTTAGGCATTGGACTGAAGCTCCTCGCACTTGGAGGTGCCGCCGCTTATGGTATCGCACAATCTATGTACACAGGTAAATTAAATGACTACCAGTAAACACTTACGAAGGGTATGACAACCTAACCTAATCCCTACTGGCTAGTAATTTTGCATTCACACTGAGGGAAAACTTTATGCTAATCTGTTTCCTGGGGTTTGTAGTTGATGGCGGTCATCGCGCCATTATCTTTAACAGGATTGGCGGTATCCAGAAGGAGATCTACACCGAAGGTCTGCACTTCCGTTTGCCATGGTTCCAATACCCAATTATCTACGACATTCGCTCTCGACCAAGGAAGATTTCATCTCCCACTGGATCTAAAGACTTGCAGATGGTCAACATTTCACTCAGAGTACTCAGTCGCCCTGATTCCCAAAACCTGCCGGATATGTACCGCCAGCTTGGGTTGGATTATGATGAGAAAGTATTGCCATCAATCTGCAATGAAGTTCTTAAGTCAGTTGTGGCAAAGTTTAACGCTGCACAGCTGATCACACAACGTCAACAGGTAATACAAAATGAAACTTAACTCAACTACCAAGTTCTTGATCATTCTTTAATATCTTTGATTAATTGTTGTGTGTTTTAGGTATCCTTGTTAGTGCGCAGAGAACTAGTCGAACGCGCAAGAGACTTCAACATTATTTTGGATGATGTCTCCATCACTGAACTGTCCTTTGGCAAGGAATATACAGCTGCAGTTGAAAGCAAACAGGTCGCGCAGCAGGAGGCGCAACGTGCTGCATTTATCGTCGAAAGGGCGAAGCAGGAAAGACAGCAGAAGATTGTCCAAGCTGAGGGTGAAGCGGAGGCAGCTAAAATGATATCCTTTAATATAAAATATCCATCAATACATTTTCAATTAAGCATATTTTCTTAATTGGTGATTACTTAGGTGAAGCGATCAGCCGTAATCCAGGTTACTTAAAATTGAGGAAAATTCGCGCTGCTCAAAACATTTCCAGGACGGTAAGTCCATAGAATTACAAAAAATGTATCAAACCCGGTTTATTTCGTATGTTTTAGATTGCCAACTCTCAGAACCGTGTCTACCTCAGCGGCAACTCCCTGATGTTGAACATTCAGGACAAAGAATTCGATGACCAAAGCAACAAACTAAAAAGTAAGTCTTAAACTGTCTTCCTATAAGGCATGCACCATGTCTCTCACCAAATGATACAATTTTTACAGAATAGTAGCCTAGGTAAGCAAGATATTCCGCAATAATTTCCACCGGAGGCGACATGCGCACGCGTTTTCCATTTTTGTACGCGCGCCACCAGTGAAACCACTGCAACAATCGCGATAAACGGGCCGAAATAACGCCAACAATCACTCATTGCGCCCTGCTGACTGACAAATTGTACATATTGTCCTAGTGCATCTGTGAAGTGCCGCGACCATGTCGCATTTACTATTTGTAACGGTCGCGTCTTCCACGATGCTATGATTGATTAGTCTTGAAATGCGATGATAATTATATTATATTTTATGTTATCAATAAGATGGTAATTTTCAAGAAGATGTGTTTGATTTGTTTAAGCACCCCCATGCATTGTTGTCGTTATTTCTTCCCGTTAACAATCCTATCACGTCCCATCACTCCCTCAAACTTACTTCTGATAATATGTTTCAGTTTTGATTGACTTGCTTATTGAAATGTAGTTTTGTCTTGACATAGGTGATGTAGCATCATCCTACTTCTACACAGGTGCAGGAGAGACTTATCAATCCGCTTCAAACAATGAAGACGCCAAGAATATTGTTGAAAGTGCATTGGCAACTGCACGCCGGGTCACTGGTTAAATTACGATCTCGATATGAAGTCTTTCAGTGCCGTATTATTTTTCTAAAATGTTTTTGCTATGCAGTACGTGTTTGGTGTTACTGATAACGTAACGTAATGGAACCGTATCCGCTTTGAAAATGTTTAGGGTGTGATTAGAAAAGTGCATTTAAATGTAAATTTTAAATTACACGTTGAATTATATTAGTTATAAAAATTTGAAGAGTTTCACTTTATCTTCATTTGAATGAGAAAACACGGCGCAAATTAAAACAAATGCAATTATTCTAACAAAGATAATCAAACATAAGCCATGATTTAATATAGTATACATTCGTGTTTTTATTGAAAAAAATTGCACTTGCAATTTACGTTCTCATGCCATAATATCTTGAACCTTTCATTCTCATTTCCAAATCATTCAATCTGCATTCTGAGCATACGCCTGAAACTCGCATTTCCCTTCATTTCCTTTACAATTGCCACACATTCCTCCAGCTCTCCACTGTTTATAAATAATTTAAGTTTACTTTAATGACTAAATTATTGCATTCCATGTTTACCGACGTATCGAAATGTGACGAGAATTATTTCCAAATACATTCGCATCTCCCGAATAAAAATTCGCTCGAAAACAGAAAAGAGTCCCTGTAATCTCCACATTTCATTATAAACATGATTCGCGTTTAGATTCCCTCAAAATTTCACAATGCAAGCTCGCTACAGTCAAATAATACATAATAATGACCATTAAGTAATGACGAGCGCACAAAATTGACACGAAACGCGATATTGATGAGAAATTCTCATTACCACTGGCTGTTGATTTAAAGGACAAAGACAAAACAACTAATGATAATACTTAGCCAAAATACAATAATTTCGCGTAGATTATCAGCCAGTATTGCCGCTAGAACAAATAATGAATTACCCTGTACACATTGTATAAATCTCGATTTCTCATAGTTTCGAATTAATTACGTATTCATGCATAAGCTGGGCTATCAGTAGAATATTGTACACAAAAACAAAGAGAGCAAAGTGATTAAGGAAGCCGTCTTCTGCCAAAAGGGCACCGAACGTAATTAATCGGAATTAATATTAATAACATGTCGCCATGTTGGCAGTAAAGTCCCTAATGTGGACTACACAATAACTGCAATTGTCTCAAGTTAAAATGCAATGTAGGAACGTAGAAAAGTATTTACAACAGACGCAAATGTAGCACGAAGCATGTTCTACTATGAACATAATAAAAGTGAATTCAATTAAATTCATACTTCAGCATCAGACAAAGTGTTTTTTGTTTGGGTTCCATTCAGTCAAATGAAGCCTTAAAAGTGTGATTATGCTTGAGTGAATTGATAACCACACAAGCTTCCAGCATCTGAAAAACAAAAGAACTTAGTAGCAAGTCAATCACCCCCCCCCCTCCACACACACACACAATATCAACTACATTTTAACTTAGACAATATTAAAGTGATAACTGAAGACTTACCACTAGATGAAGTGATTTTAAATGTGATAATTGGTTGTGATGATGACAATTGTTCAATGATGTGTGTTTCAAAGTTGAGTAAAAAGCAAAAAACTGCTAACGCAATGGCACATTGCACTTGGTCGTCGCTAACTTAAGTGTTGGTAGGTAGTGTTTTATGATGTGTGATGATATGAACTTGGCGCGCGCACTACAGGTAACTTAAAACTGCAAACAGAAAAGAAAACACGTCGTCAACTCAGGTTTTCGTTGCTTGCGCATGGGCGCAGAGAGATACAATGAAAGCGAAATAAACTTTGAAGAAAACAATAACCAAGAAGCGCAAGATTTCGTTTGTTAGAAAATTAAAACATTGGAAAAGCGCACAAATCAAAATAATCCGCATTTCTTTTACCTTGATTTGAATAAAATGTAAAGCAATTACATTGGAACCTTCGCAATTTGACTTAAACATTTACGTTTAATTCAAACGAGATTAACATTAACTTACACAAAAGTGCATCAAATGCATCATACACTGCTTAAATGCACGAAATCAGAGCGCATGCGACATTGAACATACAAAACATACACTAAATACTTGTAAATACACAAAAACATTTCTAATCTATAATCATAACCGGGTCTAGTTTAAACGTAAGACTAAAATGGCTGAACAAACTAAACAAATTGTCTGTAAATAAATAATAGCGATACAAAAATAATAGTACGGATAGGCACTCTAAATATTTACAATCAGAAAAGACGAGCGACGAAAGAAATAAAAAGACGAGAAAAGAAAATATGGCACATAAGAAGTTACGAAAAATAGAACAAAAATAGAGATAGTACGAAGAAAGTAAGGAGTATTTGTAACGTTACATAAAAAACATACACGTGCACACTGAGGAGATGCTTGAACATTCATAAAGGCTACCAGGTTGCACAAGGTTCTAGAGCTCTCTACATGACATCGACAAACATCTCGCAAGGATTGCCCATTGCAATCTTAAAGGACTGTCTACTACCGGCTAGATCCTTCGACTGAGCCGCCACCTGCGTACCGCTGCTCTGATCAGATCCATTCGAAGATCCGTTGCCGTTACCGCCGCCAATGCTGGTGCCATTATTGCCTGCTGCCATGGGCAGCGCTGAACGAGGTCCTAGTGATGTTAGATCACTATCGGAAGCTGAACTGTGTGCTGCAGCAGCTGCGTCTTTCAAGTGTTCAGAACCTCCAGAAGAACCACCTAAGAAATACATATTATACGCACAAATCAAAAATATTTTACGCAAAATTCATAGTATATTTCAATGCTATACTGACCACTTCCACTAAGAACACTCTCTTCTCTATTATACCCATACACAGTATTCTCACTGGCAGTGTAGAATGGCATCGGCATGTATTCCAGAGGATTGTATGTCCCTGAGTACGGCATGTAGTTGGGAACATTCGGCAATGGCCCTACACTATCCGTATCTCCTTGCAGCTTCAAACTAGACATGGCCGCACACAAGTCCCCGAAGATATAGTAACACTGCTCGGAGAAAGTGATCTTGTTGACTGTATGCCGGATGAAACCGGATTTGAGCAAGTGCGACGCATATTTTCTTGCATCACGCCTGTCCTGGAAGCCGTCGACGTGTGTGAGCAACCAGTCGATCATATCAGTGCCGATGAATGCATTCGGGATGGTGATCTTTAGCCACATACGGTCGCGGATTTCCAGCCCGCTGTCGGCGCGTGCCATTGCCGCAACCACGGTGTGCATCGGCGCCGAGACGTGTAGTGGTTCGTCCAGATCTACCAACACGCCAGTCACTACATTTGGAGGGCGAAGCGCAGCAGCACGGCACGTGCGAAACAATGAGATGATGATAAGCGCAAAAAAATACAAAACACAAAAATACAAGAGCAGAAATGGGGAAAGCAGCAAGAAAATTGCGAAGAAAGGAAGAGATAAACTTAAAACATAGAAAGAATTAAGATAACAAATTAAGAATAATAAAAGGAATAGAGTGCATTGTGCAAAGAGAAACGGGTAAACCAGAAGGCAAATTGCAAAAAATGAATGTGCGAAACGTACCAGGACCTAGCAGACACTCACGTTCGTTCGCTGGGATGGTACTGGCGATGGAAGCACTCGACACAGTGCTGCTGCTTGGAGGACGTGCCACTGGATCACCTCTGACAGCCGCTGTATGAGCTACCCATGCACCTATATCAAGAATAGCAAGACATTTAAATTACGCCGAATGGAATTAAAAATATGGGAGAGAAAATACCTGGATCAATAGGCCTAACAGGCTCAGTCCTTGGTATCGTAAAATACCCTTTGGGATTCGGATCCCAACATTTAGCAACCACCAATTTAATAGGCCCTGGCTTCTGGACCACTTCCCTCAATACCCTGACTGCTTCATCATTGGACATATTCTCAAAGTTAACATCATTTACTTGGAGAATCATGTCACCTGGTTCGATTCTTCCGTCTAAAGCAACTGCACCGCTAAAAAAGCAATGAACAAATTAAATGACAGCAAGGTACACTCTTGTTTTTCTTACCCTTTCATTATAGACCCTACATATATGCCTCCATCACCACCTTTATTACTTTGTCCCACGATAGAAATCCCCAGGAAGTTAACCGTATCCATATTGAGAGTAACTGTGATGATATTCAAAGACATCGTAGAGTCTGTGATGGAAGAATATGAGCTAGTCCGTGACATCGCTTGCAAACGCTGTTTTCGCCTCCGTTGAGGTCTTTTCCTCCCAGCCACATGTAGCCGGCTCACACTGGAACACTCTGACAATGCTGTGTGTCTCCCAGTCGTCTCTGACTGGAAACTGGTGCTCTCCAAGTCAGAGCTGACAATAGACGCTGTTTCGTACAGCCGTGGCATGTGTCCATTCATCCGAGAAGAATACTTGTGATGACGACGTCCTTGTCTTGAGCTGATGATGCTTTCAGTGTCAGTACAGACTGACTCTGGAGGTTGAGGATGTGGAGGAATTCGGGGTTCGTTAGAGTGTGTCACGCTGTCGGTGCATTGAGAGCCACCATCACTTTGGTTTGAACCTTCAGCTGATACCAACTAAAATAGAACAAAATGAACAGAATTAAGTAAAACTATCATGTATTGAGGTTGATGTGAAATTTGTACCCAGCTGACAACGCGTCCATTGAAATAAGGAAGATGTGCAGAGTCTTCAATAATCTCTTCTTTAACAACCCTGCAAACAAATTATGAGATTAGTTGTTGTCAAATGTATGAAAACAACTTTTGTTTTGTTATGATTGAGGTCACTCACCCAAAGTCATCATCCATGGACTTAAAGAAGAACTTGTAATTCGGCCGATTAAGCACATTTTTAAAATCTGCCAAGGTTACTTTATCAGGGCCGATAGGAATCTTCACCAGGTACGGCGTTTCTTCGTCGTCAATGTGATAAATTACCTTAGTCTCATCCATAGTTACTGCTCACTAGTAACCAGCAATCAGTTGTTTTCTAACTGAACTTGTTTTCTCACAGAATAAACCGCAGTTGAGCCAATCACCCTCCAGTTTCACTCAGGCCTGTGATGTACGCGTGGTAATCACTGTGATTTAAAATTCATTAATTTTGATTTTTAAGATGCCTCACTTCCTGACGAGCGCGGCGAGCCCATCATTGAGACATCAACATGGCCGACCAACCCCGATCGCTCGCTGGGCTGCACGCGACAATAACATCCGAATTCAACGCGGTGCAGCTGCACGTTGACGACGCTCACATAATCCAGGAAATTGTCGACGATCCCTGGAAGGTGGTGTACATCCACGGTGGATTTAATTCACAACGAATTTGGTTTAATGAGTAGTTTGTTGCACGTCAATATTTACATATCTTCGGCCTTCGAGATGGTCACCAAGAATAGCGACTGGGGCGACAATTGTAGCCGAGTGATAGATAATTGCACTAGAGTATTCATAACGCCTCTTGCAGTGAAATCTAGAGGCAGATAGCACATATTTGCATTCAATTTCATTTTCAACATCTAATGAATATATACGTAATTTTAATATCATATTAATAGTTCTTTTTTAATTGCTAGCACTGCACTAATTAAAAATTAATTTTCAATGTTTTAATTATGTTTTCATTTGGAAGTGTAATATTAGTCAGCCGTGAGAGCGTTATCTGTGAGCGATAGCAAGAATCAAGATATACGTGATGTTGCACTTACAGTATTTGAATTATGAAACAAAAAGCTAAATATTTTAATTAGAAATAATATAGATAAAAGGAAAATTCCTTCAAAACATTTAATGAGAAATATATTCTTCCTAGCAACATCAAAAATCTACCAGTTTGGCAGTTTTTTAAAAATTTTGACGATTGGTAAATGAACAGTATACAAGAATTTGGCACCGTGCTGCCTTTCAATATGAAAGTACAAAGTAGGTCAATAATTGTAGGTTTTTTCGCATTATTACGTGTGGAATCATATGTTGCACAGCACGGTGGTGCATTGGGCCCATCAGCAATAAACACCTAGTGCATCTGCCCGCTCTCGGTGGCGGTACAAACGCGTATTCGTCTCCACAAATCATCGCAGAAGGCTGGAGCACCGTGGAAATTTATTGAGTTCGAACATAACCTCACCGTGAGGAGACCTGCTGCTCGTTGCCTTTGCACAGGTCCCGTTGACTTCTTTGGGAAGCAATGGAGTAGCCTGCGACGATGGCGGACAAACTACGTTTAGGCACCGAGGTGCGCGAGCTGAAGATCGGCCAGAGCTTCACGAACAATAAGTCAGGGGCTTTCCACGCAGTTCGATGTAAGTCAAAGAAATTGAAGTTTTTGGTAAATAAAATGAATTGGAAAGTAGTCAAGACCTTGCAGAGGATGTTTAATTTGAAGGGAGGAATTTTGTATTGTGTTGAATTAAGTAGCAACTTATTAATGTAGCTTTGGTGGCTTGCAGATGATTTTAAACCAGCTTCAGTGGACATAAACAAGATTGCCACTGTAGATATTGGGAATAGCAATCAAGTGACTGTAAATGTGCCACATTTGGATGGGGCTGGTGTTCCTGCAACCGTCTTCAAAGGCTCGCATCGACCCTTCACGAAAGAGTGCGTGTTGATTATTGACAGAGTGACAGGAGAGATTACACTGGAGAAATTGTCTAGTAATATACAAGTTAAGAAGACTAGGAGTGAAACAACTCGTCCTCAACTTCAACAAGGTAACACTCTGTAACCTAGTGCTACCATGTATCATTACTGTGGCGTAAATTCCTCTAAACTTAATAATTTCGTAGATCGTGGAGAAAGAAGTACAAACTCCATATCAGCTTCCTCAGCTCCATCCAGTGTCTTAACCAGCGCGCGCCCACAGACACCCCCAATTGGCCAACGTCAATCCAACAAAACCCGCGTCACTTCCGGGTCGCGCCGCCCGGACCGCCAAATCACCCAACTTCCAAACACGACAAAACAACACTCGCCATTGCGCGCTTCGCCCAACTATTCCTCGCCAGCCCACAAATCGCCACCACGTCGTGATCGCCCACAGAATGGCGATGCCTCACTTCCAATGATTGGTATCGATGACTTCGCAGAGGAGCCTGCCGTCGAGCCTATACCGCCACCTAGCCAGCCAACAGCGCACGATAGTTGGAAACCATCCAACTATAACAACCATCCGCCGGCGAAGACATCGTCGGGGCAGAACAAGTCGACGTTGTCCAGTCAGTCAGACTCTGAAGGGTCCGTCCACGAAATGTCCGACTCTTCCTCTAGTTCTTCGTCGAGCGACTCAGACAGTGATCGCGAGGACGACAAGGAGGACACCAGGACTTCCAACGGCCACAGTTTGCCTAATATGAACAATCTGCTTGGAAATGGGAATAATGGCGGCAATGGCGGTGGAGTGAACGGCACTGCGAAACTACCTTCATTACCTACAATGCTTTTGAATGATGACCTGCAGCTGTCTGAATCCGGATCGGACTTCGACGATGACGACTGATACTCGACCCTAGCTTAATTAACAATAACCTAAGTATGACATTATCATTACATTATTACCACTAAACTAAAGACAATGAGAGAGGACATAAATGAGAACTTACTACGTCTTAAGTTGCTAAGAAATTATACAGGAGGTCGCGGCAATTGTTTTATGTAAGAAATTTTGAGTCTTGATAAAAAAATTATTTAAGTTATACCACAGTTTCCATATGTCATTTGATTGGTAATTGACTGACAAGTGTCAACGGTGCGAAGATGGCGCAGTTCTCTCCATGACAACTGTCACTGGGTCAGTTTTATTCTCTTACCAAGTTGCAATGATTCACTCGATCCGTTCAAGCTATCAATTTTCTAAAAGTTGCAAGTTTATGTACCAAGTTTTCCAGCGAAAACAATAATTGTACATTTTGTACCTACAGTATATATATATACTATAAATATGTATGGATTGAAAATATGAATGCTTGTAAATGAAGTTTATATATTATAGATATATAATTACGAAGCGTGTATATATTTAATAAGAAACGATCGTTGATCGAGTGCGAATGTTAGGCCAATTGCTACCCAATAATTGAGATTAGGAAAATTTTGTGTTTATTGTTTTTTCATTATTAGTAATGTCGAGATTATGTGTGTGTATTATTTTGTGGGGTATCTTATAGCATCATATGCCTAGGCGGTTTGTACTTGCTGGAAAACAAAATGTCGTTATCAGCACAAATGTCAACGATTTAATTAATTCTTATAAAGTATTTTTCAATATTGCAATCGCAGTGATCAAAATTTAAGTACGTGAGATAGATGAAAACAAAATGTCTGGTATGAACAACCATTAAAACCACATTTCACTTCATTGTTTAAAGCTTTTAAGATATCGAAAAACGCTATTTTCTTGTTTAAGGTTAAAATTGAGCGGCATTAATACTAAATTATTTAACTACGTGTTGCTGCCGTGTTCTGTCTTTCTAAGTAAGAGTAATAAGGGTTTGTTTAGTTACCATCCAGGCGTCGTATTTGCAAGACGGCGTATGCGCCGTGTGTTACGGTCCTGGTCGCGGATCTTCTTTTCCATTTCAGCATCCGTGAGGGTCTCCATGAAGGGGGCCCATTGATCAGTTTCACTTGGCGGTCGGAAAGGCACCTGCAGTACAATTTTGTAAACTAAAATTCAATTCTATGTACGCGAACTTACTTCAACTGTTGGTAAAGGTGCCTCACTAAAAGCATAAGTCCTCTGATGCCATGACAACTGCCCTCGAATTGAGTAAGCAATAGCAGTAACAAATTCACCACCAAGTCCTAATTCAGCACACAATTTATTCGCGAATTGCTCTGGATTGTTCTCTTTTTGTGACATGTCCCACTCCACCTAAAAATCTTCCTCAAAAACTGAACCCAACTAACATAGAAGAAAAAGCAAACCTGGTCGACTAGTGAAGTATTCCCCACATGGATATTTAACTTAATTATCACTCTCTGATCAGTGTTATCCTCAATAACAGCTGGCGGTTCATTTGGAAAAGCCTCCAACTGTTGTCGTATTGCTTGCGCGATCGCTGGGACGAATGTTAATGGATTCAGATCCAAATCATCACAGAGAACTTCAGCAAATTGCTCAGGCGAAATCAACAATTCTAAAAAATAAACCATAAGTTTATAGAATACGAGTATTTCAATAAAATTATTACCATTTTTATTCCATGTAAAAGTATCTCTTAACTTCTGTCCTTCAATTTCCATATCCAGCCGAATTGGAACGAGAATCTCGTTCTGCCCGGCATTATCCACATGAGTCTGTGGCTCATTGTCGTCGAAACATAACGGAAAAGTGCGCACTTTCTTTGTTGCTACTCTATTCCTATTAATTGTCGTTGCCTGTGGGACTGCATCCAGGTGACTGGAGTTTGGAAGTGAGGGTACCCATTGTGTGTTCTTTTTTGTTTTGCTTTCCCTGGGCATTGGAGGTTCTGCTGTGTGTACTGAAACTATTTCACACAAGTGTTGTCAAAACTTGTATCATAGAAATAATACTTTAAAAATCTGATACAAAGATCAATGCAATAAAATGATAACCTACTGGAATGGGTATATTTCTCATCATTGCCTTCTATAATATCCTCTACTTCAGATGATCTTAGCAGGGAAACACTGCTTGCAAGCACTTGTTGACTTAGACCAAGTTCAATCAGTCGCTTTCTTTCCTCATAGTTGATTGTTCGCCTGAACATGCCAGGATAACGTTTGTAGAGAGATCCTCGGAAGAGGCGGAGATAATTTCCGACCTAATAAATACAGTTTACAATAAATACAAGGCAAAAAAACAAAGGAATATGTAACCTCTATGTAGCTGTATCTAAACAAGAGTTGTTTTTCATTACCTCGGAACCGATGCAGTAGTATTCGCCATTTTCTTCCAATTGGAAACTTAGAGGCTTGTCGCCGAATGTTCGTAATGCCATATTCTGCGTCTACTTCTAGTGTTTTTGGCAAAATAGCACAAAACTATCAGTGGAAACGCCGAAAACTATAGCGAAGAGAGCGCCTGCAAACAAGGAAGGAGACTCGAGAACTAAATTTTGAATCACTAGTGACCCCTTGTGACAAGTGAAATATATGCAAATAACGAGAAAACTTAACGACCAGAATCAAACTAAAAATGTGTTATTAAATTAAATATTTGTTAATTAATAATAATAATAATAATAATAGTAAATAATAGTTGACTTATTTCAATTTTTTTTTGTAAGGTCACAAAATTCATCCCCACTCAGAACTAATTCAAAATTTCAAACTTTTGAACAAACAAGCCCAAATGGTAAATTAATTTGATTGATGGGGACAATTTTTTGACAGTAATATCGCGCAAATTAAATCTGAACGTTTATATAAATTTCGAAATTTATTAGAATGGCAAAATTTTTAAGGCATTTACTCCAAACAAAAAAATACACAAAAGGAGCCGGCCCTCGCTTCAAAGTGGTCTTCATACGCCACGGCGAATCTGAGTGGAACCAGAAGAACCTCTTCTGCGGCTGGTTTGATGCAAAACTCTCAAACACTGGACGCTCTGAAGCCAAAGAAGCTGGTTACTGCTTGAAAAAACTAAAACTCAAATTCCACCATGGATTCACCTCTCGACTAATTCGGAGCATGGAAACCCTGGATATTATCCTCTGCGAAATCAACCAAGCGGATCTTCCAATCGATCGCCACTGGCGTCTTAACGAGCGCCACTACGGAAACCTAACGGGAATGAATAAAGCTGAAGCGATGGAACTTTTCGGCAAAGAAAAAGTACACATCTGGCGAAGAAGTTACGACACCAAACCACCCAAAATGTTGGATGTAAACCCTCATTTCGCTGCTGTGATGGACGGTTCGAAGTACAATTTGAAGCCGGACGAAGTTCCGTTATGCGAGAGTTTGAAAGATACTGTCGCGAGAGTGCTGCCCTTTTGGGAGAAGAACATAACAAAGGAGATCGTGAAAGGCAAGAACGTAATTGTTGCTGCACATGGAAATTCATTACGAGGGATTGTGAAGCACATTGAGGGAATATCAGATTACGGGATACAGTTTTTGAATTTACCGACAGGTGTGCCGTTTGTTTACACTTTGGATGAGTGTTTGAAACCGGTAAAAGGTGAAGCTGTTGAGTTCCTCGGGGATGCAAAGAAAGCAGAGGCAGCGATTGCGGATTTGCATAAGGCGAAAACAGCGGTCGAGAAGAAAGAAGACAAGAAAAATGGTGACTGTTAAATGGTATTAATTGATGTGTTATTTAAATTCTTCTGTAAAAGATTATTTTCGATTATTTATATTTCTGTATTACTAATTGAAGCCAGAATAATGCAAATTTATGTTTACACGACTATTAAATTAACATCTTCGTTGAATAGGTCCATTGTCCTTTTAAATTAAAGCCTTTTTCAAAATATTTACAACCTGGTACAACCTGTCAAAACTGTACCCTTCAATTTTTCTCAACTTTAAATCACAATAAATGCAAATTAATTGTCTACTTACTTGAAGAAATTACCGGAAATTACTATTTCCCTTTAGACAATTCGAGAAGTATCTGAAATGGTCAATAAATAATTCAATTAGGTTTCCAAAAATAAAACTTAGTTACCATATAATGAATAAACATACCTTATCTTTGTCTTTATTATCCTTACTCTCATTCTTATTCCCATCACCTTTGACTACCTGCACCATGTGTAATGTTAACACCGCCAAAATAGCATCCAATGGGTCCATAAACCCCCTTTGCATCCACTTAGGAATTGTAGTCCTTGCATGTGAGAATCCCAGCTTTTGGAGGATGTAATCAATGCCATAATGTTCAATATATTTGCCTGCGACGCTCAACAAGCGGACAGTTGGCTCCAAGTGCCAGGTTTTACAGTTGAACGTCCTCCAGTCCTTGGAGAATATGTCCACTTCCAATTGTTTCTGGGTTTTTGATGAAGAGGAGGCTGAAGACGTGGAAGGACCTGAGGTTGATGATGAGGCTGTATCAGGGCGTAAGTCAGAGGACAATCTTGATGAAGAAGCAGCCATCTATAGAATTAATTGGAATGGAAGATAAAAAATAGAAGTGTGATTGAGGAGTATTATAAAACTTACTAATTTATCTTTTTCCTTAACATATGAAGTCACCAAATCATGTAAGAAGAAGAAAGCTTCCGCATCGACAGTGACAAAAATATGATCCTCAAACTCAGTGATGAACGAACACTCCACCACTGGTTTCTCTACATTTTCATTTGGTGTGGTTGATGTTTGAAGATGCTCTGTCTTCAGGTGAAGTTGTAAACTAGGCAGAGCAAAAATAACTTCACGATTGTGGTTCAAATCTTGCATTTTTTGATTGTTTGAGGTGCTGCCACGTGATCCACGTTCCATCGAGTTGTCTTTTTCACGTTCTAAAGATGGGAATCTATCCACCTCTGTAGAATTTTTAAATAAATTAATAGAAAACAGAATATTCGATTAAAATGCATTAACTTTTCAATTGTCCTTGACTTACCATCAATTGTGCTATTAGCAAAAGCATAATTAAACCACTCCTGAAGAGTTTTGAACTGCGGAGGAAACAAAACACTCCGTGACATCTTACAAACAGCCGCCATCGATGGAAGCTGTGTTTTATAAGTTGACAGACCCAGACTACATGCCAGAGTCTGCACAACATGTACATCAAGAACATTAACGTCTGAAACCAAAGCAAGTTGACTATAAATCTAAATATCAATAAAAGATAGAGTTGAAATTGGAGTAATACCCACCATTTTTTGAGGGAATCTCTTGTGCTTCAGTATTAAATGTAATACAAGGCTCCCTCAAACTAAACAAAGCCCAACTTTTGGATTTAAAGTTAATCCCATGGAAACAAGCCAAAGATATATTCTTCCCATGCAATTCCATGGTACCACCCAGCACAGTCCCAAAATTAGGTAAAGGTATATGCATTGTACTCAACTGCAATCCACATACATGTGCTAAGACCCTCTGCCAATGCCGATGGTGTCTTGCGTCACTACTCTGTCCGGACCACGGTTCTTGTTTCTCCTTCTGGATTTCTCTGGATTTCTGCGGAGTTACCTTAGGTGCACGGCTGAAACCACTGAAAGCTCTCTTACTGCTGTTAAACTGCTGTGAGAAGAACTCTTCCAGTTTATTAAACATCTTCAATAGGTCTGCAGTAGAAGATTTGGACATCATAATCTGCAGCTGGTCCCAGGAAAGGTCACCGTGCATAAATATGGAGGCGGGTCGTCGTGTAGGAAGAGAAGATTGTGTTCTAGACAGACGCCATTCATCTCTTAGGTTAACTTTTAGATCAGATACTCTGCACATCAACACTGAGGTCGCCATGTAGTCCAAGCGGAGTTCCAGAGCGTGCAGCTTAAGACCAACAGTATGATCCGGTTCCAAGTTGGGTTCCTCCCTAATGTGAACTAAAAATAAATGGATTTAAGTTGTTTATATTCAATATAAATGAGAGTTTCTTACTGTAAGTATCAATATTAGCGATTTCTATGTTTCCGCCCACGATACCACCCTTGGCATCAAGACCACTTCCTCCCAGACCAATAGCAATGTATAAATTCTTATGCCCAGTGGATCTAATACTCAATCTTCCTTCACTCCTAAAGTCTTTCGTCAACCAGGAAACGTTTCCCATGACATTTCCCATGTTCATGTGGACATTCAATTTTTTGAAGTTGATTGCAAAGAGGACCAATGTCTCCCAGGCGGTTTGATTCTTGTGATCCGAAGGAGAAGGTGATTCTGTGGCCCTGGAATCCTGACTAAAGGTTCGCCCGCTAAGTTTAAACCGGTGTTTGGTGTCTGTATCAAGTTGCAGCTTAAGTTTGTCCTTCGAGAGCAAGGGGGATTTATCTGGGCGCCTTGTTGTAGTTTCCCTGTTCATATTTGGTGACCTTCCAGTGAGACTCTCATCATCCTGATGTGGATTCGTCATGCTCAAATCACCCAAAAACATTCTCCTCACAATACTCCTTCTGTACCATGCCTTGGGGAATGCTAAAATCTCCGTCAACCTCCTCATATCATACTTAAACGATGCTGATCCTATATCCGTAATGGTGCTGAATCTTATAACATTCCTGTCTCTTCCCTTTGTCTCCTGCTTCATATCCAACATCCTACTTCTCGACAGATGGAACTTAACAAACTCGACATTAATACTCAAGCTGTCCTTTCTCTCGGAATCAGAAAGTGGAGACCATTGCGCCTCCTTCAACGCTGACTTCTTCCCTCCATAAGGATGGAAAATGTACACCGAGAAGTCACTAAGACATCCTGTAACACTCAACCCTCCTACTGCTGTCGCAGCTGTATTTGGAGTTCCATCTCCACCAAACTCACTCTGCAGCAATTCCTCCTCAGCCCTTTTACTGCTGAAGACGATGTCCAAAGATGGCAACTGCAGCATACACTCCACCCGGGATACAGGAAGACAGCTGAACCTGAATGTGGAGGGTTGCATGTGGAAATAGACGATGACATCAACTGGAAAACTTGTATAGACGTAATTGCCGTAGTTAGTACCATCTTCATTGTCAACAGATGTGGCTGTGGTGTTAAAGTTCGATTTAGCAGGTATGGGTTCCAGAGTTTGTTCAAGAAACTCTAAAATATGTGGGCTAATGATGGTTTCTTCAGGGACACTCTGAAGTGTCATCCATGCGAAAAGTGATGCTTTCTTCACATTCTGCAACTTTTTACAACTGTGACCTTGAGTTGTGACAGTTCTGGTCACATCTGCGAGGTACGCTTCAAGGTTGGAGTATGGAAACTCTAAAGAAGTCCTCGAAGAAGTGGGAGTATAATTAGGGTTTGATATTCCATGCATTGAGGATGAGTTCCTCAAGTCTAGATCCAAGTTGTGACTAGTTGTAGCCTGAGGAAAACTTTCCTGCCTTTTGAAAGCTTGATCAATCCTAATTTCTTCCGAGTACGAAGATGATTTGTACCTTCCTGGATTAATACCAGATATTGTACCTTCTCCCTCTGCTTCTAAACTAGGTGTATTCTGTCCGGAATCCAATATGGCCACCTTGGATTGATACAACAACTTGACATCCAATCCAGGAATATGGAAGATTGTGAGATCCACGAGTGTAGCATGTGGTTGTGTCCTTAACCTAGGCCCGGACTGATTCAAGAACTTATCTTTATTCCTTCTGGTAAGATCCGGAGACCCTCCACTTCCAGCTGAAAAGTCCAGGAGACCAGCAGAACAACTCCGGTCCTTCCTCATACTTCTCAACTTAATCTCTTCATCCCTGGCTGTGTCTTTCGTATGTAACACGCATTTACCGCTGTTGATAAATACCTTCACATCTAATTCAAGGTCAATATTTGGTTCCTGCTGTTTCTGTTGGCTTTGATTCCCGGCTATATTTGATTGAGTTGCGCTACCACCTCCTCCATACGGACTGTTCGTAAACAACTCACCCATCAAAGCAGCTCCTTCTGAGAATTCATAGGAATTGGGTTTGCGTCTTAACTGAACGTCTTCCTCATCAGGATGCTGCTCAGCGGTCCAATCAGGCAGTGACAAATCAGATGACGCACTTTGTAATGAGCATTGTCTATCTTCAGAGAAGGTCACATGGTGTTCTCTAGCACGAAGTGATGCCGACCTGGATGGACCACTTCTGGGAGAAGAATCAAAACTCCCTGATGGAGATTGCGGCTCCTCTGGTGATCCTTGATTCTCAGGCATAGGTGCAATAAAGGACCTAGATCTATTACTCTTGCCGCCCAGGAGTTTACCTTGTCGCGATGCTGCTTTGAGACTTTGTCTTCTAAGGCGTTGGATGATATCCATTCGAAAGTCTTTGTAGACCATTGCTTCCAACTTATGGAACTTCTTAAGTTCCAATTCGATCGTGCCATGAGACGCCCCAAGGGACCTAAGATCATTGATAATCTTCGCTTGTTCATTCATCTCTTTCTCCAATAATCTAGACCGCTCCTTGTTATCCAAACTAGCATCAAACAAAATGGCGGGAAGGATAGACTCCTGTGAGGCTCTTGTCCCATCCGCTGGATTATTATCGTCATCACTATCATAGTCTACATTCAACGGAGTATCCTCTGATCCTGTGAGCATCGTCAGAGTATGTCCAAGAGAACTTAGCTGCTTACCCACATTGGTATCCAAATGGATATCAACCCCTTCCATCTTCCACTGAACACTGAGAAACCACTTCGCATTCTCATTCTGTTTCGCTGCAATTGTCCTACTGCAGACTTCATAAGTTCCATCAGAGACCACACAGAGGTTCATGATAGTAGAATCGGTCATGTCAGGCTTCCAGTCATCAAGGGACGTTTCAAAGTCATCAGCAAAACGGAGGCATAAATTAGAAAATTTTCCTTTACTTACTAAAGACCCTGAACTACAAGCAGAAATCGAGGTGTTTTCTAGAGTGATCACAACTGCTCCTCGGGACTCCTCATAGATGGTCCCAGCTTGCCTCTGGTGCCATGGTAAAGGCAATGGATTTAAAGGCAAACAAATTCCCATGTCTTCAACTGTAAGCTGTAGGAATAACATTGAAAGATGTGGTGGATTCATCGATGTAGTGTTGTTGAACTGGAGTTTCTCATAGACCTGTTGGGTTGCAGTCAAAACCTCCTTGTTAAGATTAGCCCTCTTGTCATTCCAATAATCATATGCATTCTTGTAGTTCAACCAGACTAAAATCGCTTTATCAACTGCCACTGGTTGAATATAAATCAGAGGTCTTTTTAGAGTAATGAGGACTACTTCCTTGTCATCTCCATCTACCATCTCTTCTTGGAAAGCATTCCGACATCCTATTCTTGTATTGAAGAACGCAAACTGTTGGTACTCAGCGTCTGCTTCTTCAAATAATGCATTCCTAATCAACTGCCCAAGGGATAGATTCAAATCAACTTGGGCTTTACCAAACAATCTGTTGGTAGCATTTTTTGCATTCTGTATCCTGTTGCTTAGTTCTAAGACAAAAGCACCCGTTTCTAACCGCACTGCTGAGCTACCAGCAGTTGTGGCAGTCAACTGTATTCTCTGCATTTGAATCACCAGCGAAAATAAAATAGAAGTTCCGCTGATAGTCTCTTCATGGTCCTCCCAAATTGCGACTGGCCTCTCTCCACCGTAGACTTTTTGTACCACTTCATTAACCTCTTTCATGAAGACCTTCTGCACGAAAACAAGATGATTCAACAAGTCTGTTGTAAGCGAATGTTCAAAAATCCCAATTTCCGCATGGGCACTGAGGTATCCTCCTTGCATAAAGACAACACCTTCATATCCATGTGCAGATGACAACGGAGCTGTTGGGGTTCCCTCCGGAATATACTCAGCAGAAACATGCACAGCTGGAAGCGCGATGGATGCTTCAGATGGGAGATTAGCTTCTGATACCTGGAGTTTAGTATTGAAGCTCAGAGAGTGTTGAGGAAGATCTATGGTAAATTTAGCTTTGCTCCCAGTGACCCCCGCGCTGGTAACATGGTCCATTTTGTATTGCGCCTGTAAACTTGGCAGTAATGCTGCATTGACGCTAAGACTCTGCAGGATGATTGAAAACTGCATCACTAAGGGCTGCAGCAACGATTTTTCTTGACTTGGAGCTGAGAATCTTGAGAAATTCGAAGGCATTGGTGTTGCTTGCACGTGGGTATGATTGTGACTCTTTGGAGACTGCGAAGGGCGCTCTTCCTCAACCTGTGGCCCTCTTGACATCCTACTTGATGTCCTTGTTACCCTCAATTCTTGTAAGGTAGAGCTAAGTTGTTTACTCCCACGTGTAACCATTCCATGGAGAGCAACAGGATGTTGTGGAATGTCTATATTAACTCCCCCTATCGTAAGAAGTCCATTGTTCTTGTCTTTGGACCGTTTACTGACTGACGAATACAATGTCTGTGATTTACCAACTGTTACCTTGACAACTGTCTGTTGGCTGGGTGCAACACCCTCCAACAAGACAATCATAGTCCTGCCAACTTGACCCGTTAGCGAGCATTCAAGAGACACAGGTTGCGACTTTTTCCTGCAGGTCAGAGAAGCATGAAGGGATGTAATCTCAGCTTCTAGTTTAAGAACACTGAGAGTGGCAAGAAGTTTTGTTCGATGGATCCTAGCCACACCAAACACAACTAGTTTTGTGTGTTCCCTCGCTGAGGAGACTCCACGTTCAAGAAGAGGAGTGTAGCGTTCCTTTTCAGGGACTGTTGTAGTTGACGCTGGAATGCTTATGCCATCTCGAGAAGAATCTGCATCCGTTTTACTCTCGTTGAGAATGTCATATTTGCGGTTACCTTTGTAGTGTTCAGAAATGTCAGTACCGCCTACAGAGAACCTGCAGAATCAAAAAAATGAAAAACAACGGTTTGTAAAACGAACAAACCGCAGGGTTACCTGTGCTTAATTGTTTTATTATCCGGCATGTTAGCATAGAGATCCAGGACATGATACATTGTCTTCCAGCACCTCCCAACGCTCTTATCACTGGAAAGTGTGACATTGGTGATGTTCTCAAGGGCAGATCCACTTGGAGAGCTTAGAGTGACAGGAGTACCACCACCTTCACTGAGGTTCATGTACCCTTTGACGCTTTTACCTGTAGAGCGTAGTTTTTGTGCAAAACTTTGTGGTCTGGACCTTACGCTCGCTGAAGGGGAGATGATTGGCTTCTGGGAGAGGATGTCGGATCCATCAGAGATCTTCAAACTTAATGGTTTGGAGAATTCGTGTGGTTCGTGCAGATCTAGAGCTGTGAAAAAGAAGTTACCAGCACTGATCAAAGAGTAAAGAACAAAGTACATTACTTGAATTAAGATGTGCTTTCATGTCGAGATGATCACTAGCACTTGTTTTTGGTCTTCGTATTTCAACGGGTTGCTGTTCTCTGAGCTCGTTTTGAGTGTCTTTGACATTTTGATACATATTACTAATTTGATGCAGAAGTCGCAGTAGGGGCATGTTCACACGTTGAGAGATAAATCTAACGCCAACATTAAAGTTGATCACAGTACTTGTATGGTTCTTCAACTGGCCTCTTGAGATATACAAAACATTTCTTGTTTTGATCATATCATTAACTGCCATGTCCGTCATACGGTCTATCTCGATTTCAACAGAGATCTTTTCACATACAAACGCTGGCGATTCATCTGAAAAATAAATGGCCATTTGCATTTATTTCACACTCCGCATAAACAATTCTTAGTTTATATAAAACATACCTGTATTAATTTCAATAAAGACCCGTTTTGTCTTATTCTTCCCTTTCTTCTTCTCGGGTTTGCCGTGTTCGGAAACCACAATATCAATACGCATGGTCTCCATGTTACCAACCAGAGATAAATTAGAGCCCAAAGCGTCTAACGATGGTACATCTGTTTGAGCGCCAGATTCAGTCATAGAGGCAACTTTTAACTGTTGCGGCATCACTCCAAGACTAGACAGCAAAGGTTGGAAGATGATATTCGCATCCTCAAAGCGTATAGAGTCCTGTATAGGATACAAATTGATGGGATAAGTTTGATTAGGCTTAAGATCTTCTTCCGTGGACTCTGTTTGAAGCGTATCAATTTTTCCTTCAAGTCCTTCAGCTTCAAAACATGTAAAAATCAATCATTAAATAATCTATATTTGAAAAGAAGAACTTACTTTGAACAAATCCTTCATTATTCTGTCTTGCCATCCACGAATACAAATCCTCCACAGAGTCCTTCTCATGTTTCTGATAAATGGGACTCGTTGGTAAATCGGGAGAAGAATGTGTACCCACACTAGGATCTGATCCCATATTAATTACAGTACGATCTTCGCGAAGCGTCCCGTAGCCTGAGAAAACAACCCTCATTTAATGAAAAAAAAAAAAAAAAAACAAAGCAAATTATGCCATAAACGAAGAATGATTCGCAACACAGAAAGCATGAGTAAATAGCTTACAGTAATTTTCCTCTGTCGCTTTTTTAGGCAAAAAGATATTAGCCCCGTTTAGCAGCGGTAGGACCACACTGGAACGACTGCTTGGTGGCACTGCGGCGTTGGGGGTGGCGTGTAAACTCCGCCTTTGTTTATGTTTACCTACTGCACTTCCACCATCCACTAGCATGTTACACAAATGAAAAATTGATGAGAAAAAGCTCATAATTAACTTTTTTTAAAGCACATCGATGAGAGAAAACAATGAATTTGTAGTAAATGAAGTACCTGGAGGTGATGGGGAAGTCACAACACTTTCCATACAGTATGCCATTTGCATTGTGGGTGGGGACAGGGCGGTATCCACTGGCGTTTGATGTTGAACTTTTGGGGATGAGACATCCATCGGTGAGAATTCTTTACCTAAATTAATAGTTAATTATGTTTATGGATTGAGTTTTGTAACAAAGCATCTTAAATTTAACTCTAAAGAGAATAATTAAACTACTAAACTTACTTCCTTTAATGCGCATAAGTGCAGACCGAAGTGCTGCGCATGCGCAAGTTTGAATTGAATTATGTTGCCGCGCGCAAAAAACTTTTACAATCGACAAAGTTAAATTAAACGTTGTAATAACCCTATCATTATAAATTCTCCTTTAATTATTCTCTCTAAAGATAAAATTAATAACAAATTAAGTAATAAGCGGAAAACACATATAGCCCAATCTTGCACCAAGTGAAACCATTTTCTAATGTCATACCGAAGTTGGTGTATGTTTAAAAGGATTCCACTCCGTCGCAAAGGAGCTTTACCACCAAAAAACACACAAATAACACTAACCAATGAAATGCATACCCAGGATAACCCAATCTTAATCTAATTCGTTTTTGATTTTGTTTGCTAGACGAAGACAACCAACATACCAATCGCGTTCTTCACCGGCTTGAGAATGATACCGCTGTGCAGGAGCTGCGCGTGTTCGTCGGTGATGTCATGATCCTCGTTTCCGCTCCCTTCGCCGTCCGTGAGATACACCTTGATGCGCGGCACACAACGCACACACAGAGAGATTGATAGACAAGAGAAAAGACAAAAAAAACACGAGGGTGTTAGTGCTTAATGTCGATCGTAACAACACTTAGAGAAATGGTGTCCAAAAATGTGTTTTAACTTATCCTGCCACACCAATTAACTTCCAACTTGTTAGTCACACGTTAAAGGGTGTCAAAAAGATTATTTGATTAATAGTGTGATTAATAAATTCTAGGAATAAAGGCAAAAGCGTTGCGGTTCAAAATGAAGTCGCTTACGCTCGGGAGACATCTTTGTTGAGGTCGCTGATGCTTGGACATGTTGATCAATTGAAGAGGGTTTGGTGCTTACCTCCTCGACGGTGGGCATCTGCATCATAACATTGAGGGGTTTCACCTTGGTTTTGGTATCGTTTTGATTCATCAGAGGTGTGTGGAGTTGGGACTTCCACTGTCTACTCAAAGCTATCACGCCCTAGGAAGAAAACGATCGCAAGATGTTTTAAAGTAAACATAACAAAACACGAACCTGTCTGAGTGTAAACAATTGAGGTAAATCAGACTCCCTTAGGTTCCCTTCAACCACTCCCCGCTCGGCTTGAAGGTAATACTTCTGAAGAATCGTACATAATCGGCAACTAGGATCCTCGTGGAGTGTTTTGGACAAGGGTGTCAATTTTCCGTATCGACTTTTATTAGCGACGTGCAAACTGGGCAACTCTAATGCTTCTGTCATAAGGCATGCAATCGTAGCAGTGCTTCTTCTGTACATGGCTCTGACCATGTGGACTACACGAATTGCAAGACGATTGCTAGGATTCATCCAAGCGTTGATAGCTGGGGAAGCTGTCGATAATAAATTCCAATCTAATCTGGTATAATCAATCTTCCTGGTGATTGGAGTCTTTGGTGGTGCAGCAAAATTAAACCACACCACTTTAAGTTCAATCACACAGGATGTAACATTGCTGCCATCTTTATTAGCTGCACCAGTGCCAGATATAGGCAAGAGCTGTAACCCACTACCTCCACCACTAGAAGGACCAGGTTTCACTTCACCAGTCTCCTGATCTCTATGATCCTTCGATAGTGAAGTCACTCTATTAGCATCCCCAATTGATCCATGATGTTGTGCATGTGTATGGTGTGTTGCTTTCGGTGTAGCTTCCATCTCTACCTCCTCCTCCTTATCCCTTTCCTCACAACTCTTCTTAACCAACTTCAGCGAAATACCCTCGAACCCACACTCAAACATGATGAATCCTAGTTTATCTTCATCATCTTCCTTACCCCCACAAGCACCCTCTTTATTATTATTATCTCTGGGTGAGACATTTTGTGGCCCAGACTGATGCCCTTGGATATCTTGCAAATAATAGTCAATACCACGATGTCTTGGCTTATGTTTGCTGCTAGTAAACAATACTTTTGAGCAATGCGTAGGTATCGCCGTAATCACAGCATCATCCAAGATGGAGGACTCATTCCTCAACCTCTTTAACTGCGCATGTGACTTTCCAATAGTGAGACTAACAACTAGCTGCTTCTGCTCTTTTTCACAACTTTCAATAAATACAGGCTCACCTCTGATGATGTCCGCGTTGGTGTTGCTGTGAAGTGACAAGAAGTGCCTTTTTCCCTTCTTTCCATCATTGGGAACCACTGAAGGTCTGTAAAATTTTTGCAACACTTCCCTTGCTTGACTATCCACGTGGAACCGGGTTGCTATATTCTCAAAGCAGACGGAAAAGGTGCTCACACAGGTAAGGTCCTTCATGTTATCCAAAGCAGAGAAGGAGATAATCTCCTCTACAATGGAAACCTGAAGCATAGTAATGTTGATCTTGGGGAGAATAATAGCAGCTTGTAGTTGCTTCTTGATAGTTTTCTCCAAGCAGCCATCGAGTAACTTAATATCATCTTTAGCGTCACCCTCGGAAGGATTGGTTAACAGTGCAATATTCTCTGTGGTCTTCAAGACGTTAGCTGATTCCACCTGTCCTATGCAACATGCATGCAGATGGTTTACAACAGTCAAAGGATGTAGGTTTGAAACGGTCGGTGTCAAAGCGTCAATAAACCTTTGAAAAGATTCCAATAAAAGAGGAGTTACCATAACGTCCAGATCACCTTTGAGTTTGACGATTAAAGAAGTTCTGCTTCCAGGATCATTTTGGTGACTTAGCAACTCTTCTTCGTGGATAGAGTCTGTATTAGGGTCGTACTCTTCATAGTCCCAGTTGAAGATGGTCCCTGTTGGTGTCCTACCACTAGGGTTTACACTCCTGGTAACCATCTTCAATGAGGTTACTCCTTGAGAAACTGAATCCATAAAAGGGACAAATCTTCCGCCGACATAGACTAGTTTATCATCCTCGTTCTTTTTAAATAAGGGCATAGTATAGGAATCTGTGTTTTCATTAGTGGAAGACCAATTTAGACATCTTAGTTGGTTCAGATGAGTGACGTATGAAGACATTAACATAGGAGAGTCCAATATCAACCTGTTGACCTGCATATGCAGATCCACCAAAGTAAAATCCTCCTGACTTCCAACTGCGCTGACGTAGGATGTCGAACTGTATCCATCTGAAGAATGTTCATCTCCTAAATTTGCTAAAGGTTCCACTTCTTCAAAATTCGTTGGTGTTGATTCCTTCACCACAAGTCGGGGAGATGCATTCCTAAAGCTCCCAGGTTGTCGTTGAGGTGTTACTAAACCTTGGAAACTGTTATGAATCTCGTGATCACTGCGATGAGATGATAACTTTCGCGTGGTTTGTACTGAAGAAGGAGCTGTTATACCTCTTCCATGTTTACCAACTTCCTGAATTTGAACTTGTCCTGAAGACGTAACTGGAGCTGTATTACCATTGATGCTCTGCTCACTGGAGAAGCGTTTCTTCTTCCCACTTTCTGCACTTTCCTGTCTTGTCAATGTCCCATTTGAAGAAAGAACGGAGTTCCTCAAACTGGAACTCCTCGAGTTGATGTTCATATCCTCATCAGCCGAGAAGAAAGCTTCAGAGTGATTCTCTGATGACATTGAGATTGTCCTCTGAACCTCCGCTGCTCTTTGGAGTTGTTCTTCGGAGAGGATACCTCCTAAAGAGTGTTGACTGTCCGAGGAGTCAATGCGATTGATACTTGTTACTGGTAACTTCTCCGTGCTGGTTTTAGCTTTCCCAGCTGCAAAATAATCCACGGCAAGTTTCGAATCCGATGCGGAGTTCTTGGGTCCTCCATCTTCACCTCCATCTTGTCCGACGACCAGTTTAGTCTTATCTGATTTGTGCAATTTGGAGTCACTGTCTAATTTGGGATCCACTAACCTTGCGTACGGAACGTCTTTGTCCTTTTCCCTACTTCTAATTGAAGTGGAAGAATAGCGCCGACCATTTTTTCTTTCCGCCAAACTTTGTGGACTTGCATTGGCGCTGATCCCATCAACAGATCTCCTTTCATTTGATGCCTGGGGAAGAGTATTAAACTTTTCTGAATCTTTATCCTTTTCCTTGGCCTCGGCTTTTTCCAACTTGTCCTTTCTGCGATCAACCGAGCCACTTCCACCAGTCAAACTCAAGCGTACACTCTTTTCAGTGTCCTGTAAGGTGATCTCGTTGACAATATATGGTGTGGTTCTAAAAATCAACATTCTTTCATGTAGGATACTCTGGCCATAAGCCGGATCTGCTCCAGGTTCATTAACTCTAAACGCTGCAATGTTGGTACCTTCTTCTAGATCCCGATAACTGGGTTTAAAGAAGCGTTTCCCATTGTTATTGTCCCCAAAGAAAAGACAACCACCTGTGCAGCCACAGTTACCTGAAGATTTGTTGAGTTCAGGCCATAGAAACCAAAGTTTCTTGAGTTTCTCATCGTGTGTCTTAAGGAATTTCTGCTGGAGAGCGTGGGTATCTTCTTTATCATCAGACGACATTGCGGCTTCAATTACAAGAGGTGCAAAGTCAACGGAACCGACTTCAAGCCACAAATCATCGAAGTTAGTCCTGAATTTTGAACCTTGTATTTTATGTTGTCCAAATATTAGGTGGGAGTACTTACTTTGCATGGTTGTACTTCTGAGGTTGCCAAACACATTGCCTCAACGAAGTACCATAGATAACACAGGTCAAACCAGACCCCACCTGCTTCCCATGAAGATTACAAGTTGACAGTCTTATTGGAGAAATCTGCAACAGACCATACAACACTAATGAAAGAAAGTCTAACACTAGCTGAAACCTGCTCCTCACCCAAAGTTGCAAAGCAGCCCCACTCTCAACCAACCAGAAATCAATTGCGTCAATTGCAACCCTCGTAAATTTATACTTCAATTGATGAGACCTATCATTGATGTCCTCAATAGCATTATTCTCAGTCAACCCCCTTCTCTCCTTGCGTTCCTTTTCTTCCTTCTTCTTTTCTTTTTCTTTCTCGCGCTCCCTTTCTTTGTCTTTGGCCACAGTAGCTTTGCTCACAGTACTACTGGTATTGCTACTCTTAGCTTGGAGTAAAATCTGCTGGAACGCCAATGGTAAATTGAAGGGAGATGTTGTATTGGTTTGAATTTGTGGTTCCGACAAGATTGCGTCCTCAGGAGGAGAGTTGAGTTCATTTCCTGCATCGCAGATTAAAAGGAACAGGGTTTCAAGACAAGCGAGCAGGGAGTACAATTGGGGCGTAGTTAATTTCCCACTCAATTTTCCCAATTGGATTTCAACCAACCACGCGTGTTCGATCGTGTCCTGATCAAGAGATCGACCTACATCGGAGAACATTGCGTGACCACGAATCTAATAATAAAAAAAAAAGAACAATTAATGCTGCTAACGAATTACAACAAGTGAAGAACATATTACCTGTAAGGAGGATAATGTCAACTTTCCCTGCCGCAAATGCTTGTCCTTTGCAGCCCTGCTTACTGTATCATTCACCAATAAAATCGCTGGACTTAGCAACAATTGTAGTTCAGTTTGATCGTATCTTTTCTTCATTTCAAATCCAAACCTCTCAACCAGGATCACCGGACATGCGGGATCCTTTTCCGTGCAGTTCTTCAACAAATGGCCTTGAATATCATGCATGATGATATTAAGGTCTACATCTAAGGGGCGGTAGTTCCTATGGTCAAAATCCTCCCTCTGCTCTAATGCAACAAAAGTAGCGTTGGCACTGGATCCACTCACAGTGCTCTGCTCATGAGAAGATGTCTGCAGGTCCGTGAATTGCTGGTCTTCGCCAAAGATGTTTTCTTTGAAATTGAGAAAATTGCGCAGTGCAGTGCCGTAGATTAAGAGAACTGAGGGACCTACTTCCAGTTCAACTGAGACAGTATCTGCTTTAAGTGTTGTTGGATCAAAACGTTGGACACCTTCCTAGAATTTGAAGAACAACCTAATGATTTGAAAGCGAAAAAGAAAGAGCATGTGACTTACAGGTGAACGTTGCTTTCTCTTCCTATTGTGTGGGAATCGAATTGGTGATAATAAAATCTCTTCTTTGACTGGTGTGCTAATATCAGCTTGGGGAGCTGGACCTACAGGTGGACATGGATGATAGGCATAACTGATGTTTATAGCGCCGATTGGTATCCACCAAAAATCAACCCAACCCGCACTTGCAAAAAAAAAACCAATTGCTAGACGTAATATCACACCCTACATACTTTTAAGTTCCTTACTTGTTCTGGCAGGCATTCCTCCACTTAGGAATCGCCTCAGTCTTCTTCTCAGTTGATCCATCTTTGTTCCTAATCTTCGCATGTACCTCCAAAGCATTGACAATATTCCTCGAAGTGTGAAACTCCGGAATAAACAACGACAAGTCAATACTCTCGCCTTGAATACTAAAATTCAAAGTGACTATATCCGGCAGAAAGTCATCAAAAGGAAGATCAAAGCTCAAATGCATAAAATGAGCACACAACGCAATCTGGGTGTTCTCCAGTCGTTGCTTCTGACCCACACTGCTGCAATCAACCCAATTGTACTGATTTACCAAAGTGATGATCTCGCAGTGTTTTAATGTAAGACCAAAACGCCAGGTGTACGGTACGAAGTGGAGGATGTCAGGGCGAGCTTTTGATGACCAATCATTTATGAAATCTGCCAAAAGAACAACCAGAAACACCTTAAAACTATGAAAACAATGAATATAGTCAAACCCACCCTGGAAAAACCACTTATGATTGAACAACAACGCCACAGTTGCTTTACACCCAGTCAGATTCAACTCCCACAATTGATGATAATTCCACACCCTTGGATAATGACAATTGACGGCAAATTCCAAAGTCTCACTCACAACCAAGTCCCTATACTGAAGACTTGTAGTCCCTTCTAGATGCAAGAGCTGTCCATTTATTTTCGTCGTATACCCATCATGAAGCGTAACCCATGGTACGGTTATCTCCAAATAACTTCCAGCTCCAACTGTGACGTGCACCGCATTGGTTTCTTTGTTTTTGGAGAATAAGATATCGATGGTTGCGACGTATTGCATAGATAGACGGATATCAAAACTCTGCATAACACGCTTTTCACCAGGTCGAGGTGCTTCCGTTACTTGCATTTCTTGGTAATCAGCGGGGTAGAAAAATTTAAACAGATGTTCACGTTGCCTGTCTGCCCAAGGACCGTAACTGAAGTCAGTACCCTTTCCGCATTTGATGTCGACACCCCACTGAGGTGGGTTTGATTCAACAACGTCGCCATTTGGGAGAGTTACTGTGACAGGGACTTCGGGAACAAGTCCTGGTTCATCCATATAAAAATACAACTCCAAATCATTCGTAGACATTAATACAAATCCTTCCCCCATGAACCTAGGAGGTTCATCCAACATCCCCGTATATTTAGGACTCGGTGCTAACATGACCCTGGCATTCTCAGCCTTGCACTTGGTGAAATGCATGAATCTATCTAATGTATTCACAGCTGGTCTCGTCGAATACACGAAATGACTTTCCTCAATAGTAATGCTCAATGTGTTCGGCACCAGCCTGTTCCCAAATACCAACCGACATGAACTAATGTCCATTTTAATAACCGGAATCAAATCGCGCCATGTCCTCGCCATTGCGGCTTCCGGGCGTTGTTTACTCTTCTTCCCAGCGGTGGTAGCTCCAGCTAAACCCTCGCCAACGTCCTCTACCTGAACATTTCTCTCAAGATTCTCAATGTTCATAGTTTTCTCGTCGTTATTGTTATCTGGGTATATCCCGGGTTCCAATCCGAAGATCTTTTCGATTTGGGAATAAAGATCAGAGCGATTGTAGACATGTAACTCGAAGCCGTTAAGGACGACTGAGAGACGTGTATCTGAATGTGACAAATCTTCAGAGACGTCTTTAGGGACATAAGCACGCCACCAGCGAAAGATTAAGTAGCCGTCTTGGATGCGGACTGTGAAATCGTGATTGATGTACACAAGATCGCGGAACATAATTTTTCCAGAAAGAGCATTTAGCGTGAAAGAACCTAGGAAGAGAAATGGGCAAAATTATATTTGCTTTATAAACCTATTCAATAACATACCAATTTGAAAATAGCCTTTTCCCTTCAAGAATCTATTAATAATCTTCGTAATAATACATCCCACAATGCGACTGTTGTAATACGTGATATAAATCACCCATGCAAAAGCAAACAGAAGACTTCCCAACAACTTCAGGAAGTTGCTATCCATCAAATCATTAAGAATCTCATTTGTTGTTGTATTCCCAGACCAGGGTTCTGGAATATTGAGGCCACCCATTGTTGTATTGTCCATTATCTTGCTGTATACTTGCTTCTTCTTATAATAAATCAAAATAAATGAAATAACTCTAAATAGAATCATAAATAAATAGGAGTTCTATAATAACAAGTCTTAACCTACCTTTCAGGTGTTTATGATCATTTTCACTTGTTTTCCCATTTGTGGCACTTGTTAAACTTACTGCACATTAAGCTGGTGAACCTCGTTGATAATGATGTCTAATAGATTTATAATTAGAATGCCGATACGTTATCAACTATTTGGTAATGGAGAACTCAATCCCACTACACACTATATAAATGAAGATGAGAGTATATTATATATTTTGGTAAGAACGTTCAATTATCGATTAGAAATGTTTGTACCCATTTCCGCGGTATATGCTCAGGTTGCACTGAACACGTAATAGAAGAGATAGAGAAGTATATAATAACTATTTTGCAATCAGTGTTTTAGAAATGACTCAGTCATAAAATTATGGACTACTTGTGGAATTTTTGTTGTTTTGTTCAAAGTGCAGCCGGTGCAGCGTAGCGCAGCTGATTTGCGATAGTTTCCAATAAACAACATAGGCAACCATTATGTCTTTCAAAAGATTAATTAGCTACGAAATTACTTTGGAATAAATATATAAACGTATTTGAGAGACGCGAAAAATAATGCAAAGATACTAACGATTAACTTTCATACGTTAATTGCTTTTTTTCGTATAGACTAGTTGCGTAGTTACTAACCTCATATATAGAAATGCATTTCAAAATGTACCTACGGTACCTAACTAAATTGATTTGTGGCGTTTGTGGTCTGTAAAACCTCAGCACTAAACATTTTTGCGTCCAAAAGAAAAAAAAAAAAAAAGAAATACCAGATGTATTCCTACACCCCACCACTTCCATCATAATAAATCAGTAGCAAGTGAAGTAATAATCATTTACATACACATTTTACAAACTCTCTCTTTACAAATTTTTATACTTGACATATTTTATCATCCCGCAACTCTAGCACTATCTAAATAAGTAAACTAATCAATACAGATAACAAATTCCTGCAATAAATAAATAACTCCTTAAAATACGCACATTTATCATAGGCATACACAGTAATTGGAGCAGCAAACCGTATAAATACAAGAAATAAAGAAATGTTCGACTAAACATGAGGACTTTTTCATTTCGCAAGCGCACTTCGAAAAATATCATGTGAACCGAATCAAACTAATTATGTACATATGCATACTATTGACCTAGATGTATCACTACACTCTTACAAGTTTATGAACTGTATCAATATGTATGATTTTTTAAATTACTTTGTATAAAATGAAGGCATTTTTATATTGCCCTAAATTTGCCTTTAGTTACTTTGCTTACACTTCTCTCTTGATGTCTGTCTGCTTGTCTAGTCTTTTATCCAATTAATTTGTAGTTCAGTCTTTGATTACTGCTCGGTTTCCGTCCAACCCCTCAATGTTACAAATATGCAATCAAATCCTGCGACTATTCTACGCTAACAAAGTTGATAAATCCTTTTGCTTTATACATTACAATGCGGATAAATTATGATAATTGGTAAGTTATATCACAAAGTATTAAGACTTTTTGGATGTTCTCCAATCGTGGAGTGGCGACTTGATGGAGAATGTTAAATAAATGAATATTATTCCTTTGTGGAGTGTTGTATCATGCTGTCGTTCTCAAACTTTTTCCTCGGGATAATTCATGTCATCGTCCATGGAGTCGCTTCTGCAGAACGTCAGAGAGATAGTCCTGCAGATGGTAGCCGCCACTCATGCGTATCCATCTTTGCTGCTGGAGGAAGACAGTTTGCGTGTGGAGGAGGCTGAGCTGAGTTGAAGTGAAGGAGTTGTGTTATGATTGGCCAGGAAGGTGTTGACTGAGTCATCAGACGAATAGCTGTGGATGAAAATAGTAAGCAACTTAAAATATACCAGAAAACAAACTAATCACAAGAGCACACCTGTCTGAATTATCAATACTATCATCATCCAATTCACCCTGAATTGCTGATTGTAAATCTTCAATTCTCTTCAGTGCGAGGCGAAGATCAGTACGAGCTGTTGACGCCTCACCCTCTAGGGTCTCACAACGTTTCTCTAATTCTTTACGCTTTAGCAAAGCCTCACCTTCCCTGCTTAGAGCCAGATTATGTTCATCTCTCAATTCCCTAGAAATTTGAAAGTTAGTACCGCATTTATAGAAATCTCTGTATTTCTATATTACCTGACACTCCTCTGCAACTTCCTAATCTGATCTTGAGCAGCTTGTTCTTTAGCCCTGGCATTTGCTACCTCTGACTGTAACTTATCCACGGCTTCCTTCAACCTCGCCACTTGTACCTCCTGCCTTTGCTTCGTAGTCTGCTCCAACTCTAACTTACTCTCAAGTTCTTTAACCTTTAACTCTGCCCTCTTCACCAGGATATGCGAGCTGGCATCACCTAAACTCTCAACATTCTCTAATTTACTTGTCATCTCCGCCAACTGTTCCTTGAGTCCATTCCTCTCAACCTCCAACTCCGCCACCAAGCTGACCTGCTCTTGCAGAGCAAGTTGGTCGAGTGACATCTGCTGAACACAAGCCTTGTACTTCTTCAGGACTTCAGCTAGTTCCTCTTCGTTTTCCTCGAGTTGCATCTGAAGATCATTACGTTCCCGCATCTGAGAGTTGAGTTTCTCTTCTGCTTCCGACTTGGCTTTATTGGCATCATCGAGAAGGTTTTGTGTCTCGCTGAGTTCAGCTTCTAAAGTGGACTTTGCTTTAGTTGCTAGACTTCTGGCGCATTCCAGATCATCAATTTGGTTGCGCAACTGACGAATGATACTCTTTCCAGGAGCTTCATTCTTCTGTCGTTCGAGTTGGGATTGCGTGTCCCGAAGAAGAACTTTGGTGCGCTTGAGATCGCGTTTCAAGCGGTGGAGAAGTGCTTCATCGCAAGCTTTTTCATTGGTGTTCTCCATGGCGGCGACAAGGCGTCGCTCTAGTTCGTGTTTCTCTCGCAAGAGAATCGTTCGTTCTTCGTGTTCGTTTTCAAGTTGAGCTTCCAATGCCTTAATCTAAAGGAAACATTAAGAACAAATAAAAACTGCACCAGGAATAACTTCTTTTACCATACCTTCTTCTGTGATGAACATCTAACTTCTTCCAGCTCCTCATCATGAGTAGTAGCTTCTTTCTTACTTTGCTTCCTCATCTGCTCTAAGGTCATTTCCAACTTCAATTTGGCTTGCTCTAGCAATTGAACTTGGCCAGCCATCTCGTCCAACTCCTCATCCTGATCATGCAGACGTCTCTCACATTCCATCTTCTGCTTCCTTAAGAGCGCAATTTCCTCTTCGGTCTTTCCCCCATAAGTTAGTTCATCCAACTCACGCTGAAGAGCAGTGCACTTTTCTTCCTTCATCTCCAGCTCCATTTTCACATCCTGCAACTGACTCTCGATAGAAAACTTCTCCGCGGAAAGCAACTCCTTCTCCCTACTAAGTCTATCCTTGGTTTGTTTCTCTTGTCTGAGCTCATCATGCATTAACTGAGTTTCAGAATCGAATTTACGCTGCTTCTTTTCGAGAAGATTATTGCGGCCATTTTGTTCTTCTAACAAGTGCTTGAGATCGGACATTTCTCCGTTAAGCTTCTGAACTTTGCGCTTCCATTGGCCGACGACTTGGCGTTGTTCTTCAACTTCTTCATAAGCATCCGTCAACTGGTTACAGAAAAAAAACATGAGTTTGAAAGAATGCAAACCAAGAAGTTTAATGTGTCACTCATTGAAATCATAAAGAGAAATACCTTCTTTTCCAATTGTTTCTTGAGTCCTACCAATTGCTCCAAGTCATCTTCATGTTGTTGCTGCAGTCTCCTTTTAGTAAACTCCAACTCCCTCACAGTCCGTTCATACCTCTGACGGTAGATGCCATCCCCCTCTGCATCCTCATCCTCTTCATCAATACCATTAAGATCGGACCTGGCATACAACAGCTCCATTTCCAAACGTTCTGTTTGTTGGGTGAGTTCTTTGTTCTTGTGGGCAGCTTCGGAAAGCTCGCGTTCAACACGAACCCTCTCAGCGGTCTCTGCATCCAACCTTTCAGTGGCCAAAGTGGCTGTTGAGTGTTCTTCAGCTAGATCCACAGTCATCTCGCTTAACTGATCAACAAACATTTCAATTAGTACAAAATCCTAATTGAAATCGCATAAAAATGTAAATAATGAGAGTGTTTGACAATTGATTGTTTTGTTTCTATCGTTGTTTTACCTCATCAGCTTCAGTACAATCAACCCCATCATCATTAATCAGCTCCCTCGCCACTGACGACGGCCTACTACAACTACTCGCCCTTGAATAGTACTGAAACCCTTTGATCATAATATTGGTCGCTGATCTACTCCTCCCCAGTCTCTTTCCGCCATTACTCAAACCCCCCACACTAGCACTGCGCACTCCTCCCAACCTATAGGACCCACTATCATCGTCCTTATAGCCTAAGCCCCTCCACTCCTCCATGACATGATCAGTTCTTTCTAAGAACGCAGCTATTTTATTGCTCAAATGACTGGAGGCTGTCGAATCCTCCAGGAAAGCGGGAATAGGACTAAGTCTAGGCTTAACCTTGTTCTTCGCTCCCAGAACGAAGGACAGGTTCGCATCCAGAACAACAGAATCATAACTTCCCTCCCTTTCACTGTCTTCATAAACCGGTATGTGATGCTGAGGAAATGTGCGACGAGGAGTTACTGATCTTAGCTGTCCATTGTGACCATTTTGAAAATTTAGACTGTCTAAAGGACGATAAAGGCTTTTGCTATAGCCAGGAATCGAAGAGTTGGATTCAACTGAAGGCGAACGAAATCGAGAGCGGGACAGAGACCTCGCACGTGTTCTATTAGGAAGAGCGGTGCTGATAATGTTAAGGTCGTTGAAGGTATACGGACTCAGATGACGTTTTCTAGAAGAAATGGTTGATTCAGGTGAAAACAGACGGGTTGATGATGGGGTTGTGAGATGGATAGGGTAATCACAAAAGGTTTGGGAGGAAAACGCAGTGTGAAAGTGACTGTGGGACATTTTCACGTGTTGTCTTTGAAGCCCTCAGTTTGGTAATCTCTGAATGTGTTGAGTAACTATCGCGAACGTCTAAGCAAAAGCTCCAAAAGCGTACTGCCGGTTAAGCCTACGCGTCTCGGCTCTCCCGCACTATCCCAACTTCAAACACGTACTGACGAATCTTCCTGCAGCCACTGAGCCGGGTTGAGTAACCAGTGCGTGCGCATCTCCGCTCAAACTTATCTAAATCGCAACAACTCTGGACTAACTTTGCTACTTACTGTTTAGAAATCAATTGGTGTCAGTTTAGCAAAGCTCTGAGGAGGCGCCAAATCGAAATTCTAAATTCCCACTTGTAAATTTGCAGTGAGACATTATACAACATTTGTCGCCGACCCTAAAAAAGTCCGTCTTAAACAGAAATTGTAAGCTGTAATAACGGCTTTGAAAGGTTTCTACACGTATTTTGAGTAATAAATGTGTTCGAAATATGTCAAGTTTAAAACTTGCAAAACGCGTTAGTCTCCATTGCAACATTTTCAAAGCTTCCCAAACAAACTGAAGAAAATTGCCAACATTTTCTGAATCGATTTAGAAATATTCTAGTATTACGCGCGTTTTCCAAGCAACAGGAAAGAAATCTCAAGTTTACCTAAGTCACCTCAAGTCAAGTTTATTCCACTTATGTAAACACCTTAATGTCTTGTTATACTTGTAGAAATTGTTAAGGAGCAAGAAGTAGGGCAATGCAACATGAGAATATTTGCAACGTGGTTGTTGAGTACTCGCAAATGTAAGTTAATTTTAGAAAATTTAGAGGAGAGTAATAAAGAAATTGCATTGAAGCATAAAATAACATAATTCTATTTATAACTAGATGATTTAGTAATTCGGACATCACACCAGATACATTTTATTGGAAAGCTAAATTACGAAATTCCCATTGCCCGCGCCAATACCTACTAGAAAAGCGGAATAGTGACGATTAACTCTTAATTCCTTCGCGACCTTGGCTAATCCCCATGTGGAATGCAGAAGTGCATACAATTGCAAAGACGCAGCCCTTTAAATTTTTAAAGGGGCCATAGGAACCACATCTGATAGGATAAATCAATGCAATGAAGACAACTAGGTCTAAATAAGCATAAACCACAGCAATTTCAATGCGAATAGTTGCATTTAGATTATTATCTAACTTTCAATGCTGAAGGAAGTAGAAGTTAGCTTAAATTAATCAGTTTTTGGCAAAAACTATATGCTTATGGGATTATTAAATACGTATTTTTAATGTTCCACTAACATTTCCGAGATACCTAAAGTCTCTAAGTACAACAAAGAGAATAACAGTATTTGGATGATGGTGGAACGCTCAGACAGCTGTGGCCTCTACTTTAAATGCAGGCAAACACTTCTTAATAGCTGGATCAACTATATTGCAGATTTTCCATTTTTCAGATATCTACCGTTTTGAAGATTTCTGTAGTGTTGCAGTTTTCATAGAACAAAAAGAAACTACAACTGAGGAGAAATTTTAAGAGGTCTGCACCTGTCCCATCCTTCCACAATCCAATTTCTTCCAAGAACAGAGCAAGGCATAATATATTTAATAGAAAATTCCCGAGTCTGCATTAAAAAAATAAAATAAATTCTTTCACTTCATTGTGACGTGTTTACTTTGGCACTTCAGTTAACTTGAAGAAGGCAACATGCCGAAAGCGTTTTTACAACATCAAATATCCACTAAGTGTCAAAGTAAACTCATCTCAATACAATGAATAGAAAATACATAATATACACAATGGTAATTTAGTTTTTGTTAAAAGAAAAGCAATTGAAATGGAATTTAAACGTCGAAAAGTTTCTGAAGAAAGAAAACAAAGTTCATGACATCCGGGATAATATAAAAAAAGCAAAAAACAACACCAGAAAAGTCGTCCGAGTTTTTCCAAAATGTGAACTTCAATAAGCTATGAAAAACAAATTAGGTAAACTTTAAGTTATTTTTTCCGGTAATTTGTCCCGTTTCTGAATGAAAAATAAACTAATTTGAGTAGGAAACTCGCAAAATCTTATTTTCTCATCAAATTTGTAAACAACCACCTCTTTTCTAGTTTCCAATTAATATTCGTTGACATTTTAATAATTTCTTAATAATATTGAGTCATCTCCATGTATCAACATATTAATGCCTCCACAATTTCACATAATTTACGCGATTTAAAGCTAGTTTAAGTTATTAAAACCAGACGTGCCTTCAACCCATATATGTTAATTTCATAGCTATTATTATTATTTCATGCCGGCTCATTGTGTGGAGAGTGGCGATTGTTGCATGCAAAGAAAGTGGGTCGAACTTGATTTGCACGGCGTTTGAGCGATGAATAACTTTGTAATGAACCTACCTACCAACCATAAACTACACCTGTGTAAGAAGTAGGCGCAAATCCTCACTTGAACAAAAACTAAATTTGGGTTTACACATAATAAGGAAATAGCAATTATTTTCCAGCATCATGCGCGATTTGTGCTCCAGGCGACATTTATTGAGGTATCTAGGTTAATATAAAGCAGTGAGAAGGAGTGACAAGTTGAAGTCTAAGGAATGACAATTAATTTAAGTAGGAAATACGTGGAGAGTGTTCCGGTTTCCGTGTCAGCGTCATCACGCTGTCATACATTCTTAAACGCGTCGTGAGTTTAAATGGTTTCCGCATTTTGGTGCCGAATGCACATAAGTCGTAAAATCGCAATGAGAAATTGTTGCATTAGGTAGAGTATTAAATAGTTGCGAGAAGAAGAAAGCCTAGTATTGAAGAATGGATTGGAAATGCATTAAACATGTTTAAATTGTTGACATGCTTACTTTCTGTGTGTATCGCATAAGTCACCGAAGAAAATGTGAAAATTGTTAATTTGCTTTCAATGTCAACATTGAGTGTTTAGCATATTGCAATTTAGTGTGCAAATTGCTTGGGAATAATAAAAGTAGGCACTTAGATGGTGTTTAGCAAATTAGAAATTGACTTTCAACAAAAACACAATGGAAATCTCTAAAATGAGAGCAAAATCGTCACATTGGTTTCCATGGCAAACATTTTCAGGTGGGAAAAGTGTGACTTGAATGGCAGTATGGAACACGAAATCTTTTGATACATATTAGAGTAATGTATGTTTTTAGTATAGCTTACGGATAAAAAGTTTTACTACGCGTTTTTCCTTTCATTTGTCAGCATTCTCTAAAAATAAACCGAAAACGGCTGAAACTACGTGACACAACTTTCCGTATTTCATGTTCAATTTCCTGAAGGCGGCCTCCGTTTGCGGCGCCGTCATCTCAACACGGAAATGTATTTCATTTACCAGTGGGGCGTATAAAATAAGCAAATTCATTACAAAACGCCCGCTCGCTGGACAATCGCCAAACTAGCATTAGAAGCTCGGCTTTACAACACAGACAATGTCAAATCAACAACGAATGAACAACCAAAATAAAATCGTCACGTTCGAGACATTAAAACACAAAAATAAATCAACTCATCCTCATGTCAAAAACATACAAAATGCATTAACGTGATCAGGATAAGACAAAGATTGAATTTCCTGTAAAAATAAAAGTAAAACTCTCACTTCGTATCCAGATCTTGCTAATTGGTAATTAAGCACCTATTAAATCTAAACCGTCGCTTCTGTCTGCCCGATTTTATTTCCTATGCCGCCGCCAAGCTGTAAATGCCAATAATTAGCTGCAGTGATAGCCACATAGCCACAGCATGCATCGTTTGTCCGTCTGGCTCATTAAAACGCCGTGGTGTCCCATACGAGTCCCGACATAGAATCCGGATTAGAATAGATGTGAAAAACGAGAGAAGCAAATGGCGGTGCCAAAAATCGCGTCTAGCCGCCGTTAGCCTTGGGTAATGACAGCAAGCTGGCGTGCGGAACGTGCAGGATTCACAAAAGGAGCTGCACAAGAATAAGTGAGATGCTCGCGTTCAATAGCAGAAGAGATGAAATACATGGAGAAGAATATACAGATTGTGCAGATGCACAAATGCAAAGAGAGGAACTTCGGTTAAGAACATATGAGCGAGCAGACGACGGACAGTGCATAATTTATTAAGTTCAGCTTTGGCATTTCGATATTTATTTTAGATGCGAATAAAAGGAAAGAAAAAGGCGCAAATAATAAAACTGAAATAAGCACTTTAAGAAAAAAGTAAACGCCGAACGAAAATGCAATACCCATAGTATTGCACAACGTCAAAGCTAAATGGAACGATCCGTAAATTTCCAACAAAAACATTATCAATTGCCTATCTTATATGATTTCTTTCGACTAAAGTAAATCTATGTAATTAAGACCCACCTTCGATTCCAATTTATCATTCTCATGCTTAAGATGCTGCCTCTCCGTTTCAATCTTCTCCAACTTCGCCTTGAGCGTCTCCAGTTCTTCAGCCTTCAACTTCAGCTCTTCTTCGGTACGATGGACATTTAACAAAGGTGTAACCCGCACCAACAGGCGCCACCATGGCCAGTCACGCACGCTCAAGAACTTACGGACATTACGCTGAAGACAACGCACTGCAAGATCCTCCAACTTCCTCTTTGCTAGTTTCCTCCTAGCTAGGTAACCTCTACAATGTGCTTGAAGGGCCACCACCATACCAGCCATGCGCTCATCTCGTTGGTGTTCTAATTCAGAGAGGATTCCACTGCGAAAGAAAATCTGTAACAGAAAAAAAAACAAAATTATCAAAAAGAACACGTAAAAGATGTTAAAAGCAAAGGAGTGGTTGAGGTTTGTATAGGATTTGATAAAGAACTTGTATAACCTTTGAAGAAAGTTGTGGTTCCTCCACTTGCTCTGGATCATTACTCAAATGTCCCGAGTCATCCGAATCGTCATCATCACTTTTGATCAACTTGTGATCAGCCCGTACCGCTACTACACTCTTTTTAACCGTAATTGTCCGGTATTTATCGTAGGCAGGTGCGTTTAAAACAGGAGAGATGATATTGACTTCATTAACCTCCTCGGGGGACTCATTTAGTGCAATACCACTGTCTGATTTAGTGAACGTCTTCTTTTCCTTCATAACTTTCATTCCTAAGTTACCGACATTTGGCTTAACATCAACTTGGTTTATAATCTGTTCGTTGTTCAGGGTTTTTAGGTTTTTTACTATATCCCTTGCATTTTGAACTTGATCCTTGATAGCCGCCATTTTATTATCTCTTACGCTCCCTGTTGGTTTATTACAATTTGCGAATTTTGTTTCGCGGTGTTTTTTACTATCCCCGAAAGTGTTACCAATATATTTATTGATGTTACCAACATTAGATGCTATTTTGTTACTGAAATTCGTGTGGGATGCCAGTTTTCCTGTATTTTGCAATGGTTTCATCAATTGTTTTGAAGTGATAGTGTTAGTCTCGAATGTTTTGATGAATTGTTTGACCTTAGGAACCTCAGCAATGTTGTGTTGACGTAGTTGGGAAGAGTTTTCTATTCTCTCCATTGTTTTATGGACCCTTAAGACATGATGCTTTTTGATTTCTTTGTTGGAAGCGTTAGATTTGGTGAGAAGGTTAATTTTCTCAATTAATTCATTGCAAGACACTATACAATCGTCCAGTTTTCCAGTCTTCTTGGCAGAACCGACGCCGTCTTTGCTACCTACTTTATTTCTATTTCCAAGACCTTGACTACCAAAAGTGTTAGCAAGATAAACTTTCCTAACAGAGGATTTACAACCATCAAACTTTTCAACCATTGATGTCACCTTTCTACTCCCTGCACCAAGTTCCTGCTTCGCCACATTAATACTCTTCTTAATCCCACTAAAATTTCTTGGTTTTGGAACAGGTGATGTCCCATTGCTACAAACATTTTGCAATGTCCCCAACTTCCTATTTCCCTGCCCAAGTGCTTGTGGTGCTTGACCCTGCACAGGAACTTGTTGTCGCCTATTAATCCTCTCCTCAAACTCTAATTCCTTGTTCCTCACTGGAGAAAACTTTAAATTTCCTGACAAATCAAAACAACTTCCTGTTTTGTTAAGTCTGTTGCCTAGATTTCCACAGACGGATTGACAACTTCCGTGCCGGTCTTTAAAACGATGAAGACTGGACGGAGCTGCAGCTGAACTCGTTGCTAAAGGAACGCTGTTCGTCGAAGAGTATAAAGAAAAGTTGCTCTTGATAGGAATTTTCGACAGTTTTCTCGGAAAACTGAGTGTTGACACATCTGATACTGAGTAAGCTCTAGGAATCCTTGAAAATCTGTCAGTTTTCTCGGATTTTGATGGCTTATCAAGCGATTCCGCCCTTTTTAGAATGTTTGCTGATGTTAGGAAACCAGCAGAGCTTATTTTCTTAGTTGATGACGATGGTTTGAATGAAGATACTTCAAGAATTGACAATGATCTATCCTTATCACCGATTGGCTTCGTCACATGTTTCCCATTCCGCTCACTCACTCTGCTCAGATTTTCATTACCTAAACATCTCTTAGTGACCTTCTGCACATTCTGTGCGTTCAGCATGTTCTTCTTTAATAGTTGATTGTTACTGGGAATCACCTCCAGACTCTTGTACAAGTCCTGCGTGCAGATGTTCTTTTTCAAGATGCATTGGCTCTCGATGATGCTACACGTCTTGGCGCGTTGCAGCACTGGCAGTGAAGATTTTTTCGTCTTTGCTTCAGTTTGCAGACTGGTATGACCACTACCATTGCACAGTTTGGCTTTAACTTCGGTTGCGCTTTTAGCACTTTTTCGTTTACCATTTTGAACATGTGCAGAGTGAGAATACTCGTCTAGGATGCGATCGAAGAAATCGATAGCACTTTTCAGCTTCACATCGATGGAGTTCTGGGAGATAATTGTTACTTTGCTCTCAAGTGAATTCATTTCAGAAAAGTCGATTTCACTTCTTCTTTGCTTTATTTAGTTGGTTGGTAATGTTTGAAAACGCGACCAAAAACAGCAATAAATAGATAGAGACAAGCTAAGGTTACTTGGACAAGTTCCAATGTAGAAAACAGTGATAAATCTATACACATTACTTTTGAAATTCTCCTTTAATTTGCTAAAGGATTATCCACTGTCAAACATTAATAATTAAAACAAAAAACAATTTATCATTAAGTAAAATGCAGTAAGTAATCCGCCAAATTATGTTCTCCCTTCACGATTTACTGCTGTTTGCCTCTTTTTGCTCTTCAGATGTCAAGTTGCAGATTCTAGCGCAGATCGATTAAAACTGTATTTCACTCAGTTAATCCACTGACTAAAGTCACTTATCTCATCGCATTACTACCTATTACCTATCTTATGCTCATTCCATCATCTTCCATCCTTTGGGCAAAACACCGTCACTTTTCCAACAATCCAGTGAATCTCCCAAAAGAATTGGCGTTGTTAAGGCGTTAACTACACCCCTTCTTGCTCAGTTCCTTAACTTCTAACGCCCTCAACTGAGCTTCGTTCTAGTTGCAGAAGAACTAGCTGCGTATGAAATTTCTGATGAGTATGCACAGTGCGCTCATTGCATGACATGACATAAAATTGCCACGAAGTAATCTTATTACAATGTAATTACCGCAATATAACAATGTTAATTGTAGTTCAAGTCTAATTATGCTTAATATACAATGTATAAACGAAATTATGATAAATTCACCGTAGATTAACTGAATTTAGATGCAAAAGAAATTAAATAAATTGGTAATGCACGCAATAAAGTTTAATAATTATGTGATTAATTTGTTTTCAATGTAAATATTTACTATATAAGCTTCAATTCGTTGTTTTTTGCTTCGGTTAGTTCAATTTTTTTAAGTTTTAATACTTGTTGAATTGACTTTGCATATATTTTAGTCGATACTTAAGGATGAATATTCAACTATAGTTGAATATTATAAACATAAGCAAGCATTCGACGAGCTTGGCTGACCACGAAATTACCGTTCTTTTTATTCACTCCTTACTCTCCAGTCCTTATTCGTCTTCCTTACTCAATTCAAATTCAAGTTCACAAACTGATTCCAAGTCAATTGAAGTCAATTCAAGTCACCAAACGGTATAAAACGTTGCTGTGTTTAGTCTGCACTGCAAACGCAATTTTTTTCCTCTACCTGTTCTTGAAGCCAACAAAAATGTGTAAGTACTCGTTTTGTTTATGATACGAATGTTTGAAGAACCAAGTTCAGGCACCAGGTTTACGTGGAAGTTTTTTAACTGGTTTTCTGCACTGCAATTCTGGCGACTTAAGTTATTTGAGTTTGAACATTGAAGAACGCGACGCACACCTGAGCGACCTGCGACTGTCGGCAACGTACTGCGCGCACCTACGACCTGCCTGCTGAGGAGAACCTGCTGACGCAGAATACACCCAAGCCGGCTGAACATGGGTGGGTAATCAGGTAAGGTAATAACAAGTGCAGCAAGAGTATCGACTGCTGAATCAAAGAAATGAAATAATAGACGCAGAAAGAATCAAGAAAATCGGCAAGCAGATTTAAGAAGATCTTTCTGTGGATTAAGAATGACGAAACACCTTGGTAACAAGAAAAAGAAGGAGTGCAGAAAACAAAATAAGCATCTGGCGAAGAAACTCTATGTTAGATTTGTCTGGTTGTTTAACAATTCGGAGTCTCAATTGGAGAAACTTTGAGACATCAGCTTTTTATTTACTCATCACGCATAGTGTTGAGTTAAGGAGGAAAAAAAAAACAGTGGATTTTAAATCACGGCATGGATGAAAAGAAATCAACTAAGAACATTAAAACAGAAAACTATTTGTCTATCCGTTCAGAAATAAACAATCCTTAACCCAAAGACAGAATTTTGTGGTATTTTCAAATGCGTTTTTTTTTCTAACATCAATATTTTCGTTGAAAATACTGGAAGTCCTCAGCATTGACCGATTTCAACGTATTACCCGATGAAAAACTGGCCAGAAGAGCAGAATCTACAAAGTATATTAAGTAAAAGATAACTCAGTAGGAATCTGCAACAATTCGTAATTAATATTTTAAGACCCTCATTTTATTTATATTTCATATCTTCTTCCTTTTTTGAAGGCAAAAAACCTTTTTTGAACCAGCTAAAACTTCCTTTCCTTGATTACCCCAGTAACCATTAATTAATTTAATTCTTCCTTAATATTCTGCCTCTCAAATAAATAACCCATAATCCTAATTAATAGTAATTAGTTGATGTACCTCGCCAATCTCTTTAAATAAAAAACAACTTTCTTCTTATTATCGCATTACCTTATTATACCATATAATAGTAGTATTTAATTGAACCGCATTAATCGCTTCAACCATTAATTATTTGCAATAAAATACTTTCATCACACTTTAATTCACAACTAAATCCACCGACTGCCACCGACCAACCCACATGATTTACATAAAATCCACATTCGTCCAGCCGATTCGGTTTATTTTTTACCTGTTTCTATGCTTAACGTTGCAAATATTTGTGAATTCAAGATCAATTCGCAATTACTAACATTATCTCCACGCGGGCGACATAAATTAATACTGGAAAGTGCTCAGCATAGTACACACCATTCATATGAATATGAAAATAAAAAAATGAAAACGAAAGTTGAAGAGTGCAAGATTCACGACGCTATGCGCTGGTACAAACGCAAAACTCTATCAATCAACTTAAAGTCGACAGTTGCTAACTTAAAATAAAATCCATTAAGCAAAAAAAGACCAGCTGGAAGAAAAAAGAAAGAAGCAAGAATCCGGTGTCTGAATTGTTTTGAAGAAGGCGATGAAGGAAATAATGATGGAACCTGTTTGTGTTTACTACATGTTGAATATTAAGTACTAAGAAATGGAAAGTGAAATTTTTAAATCGATACAGTGACGCTTATATAAATTTTTGAATTGAAACGTGGTGGAATGCAGGCGCAAATTTTGAGTGGAAACTCCAGTCGCGGTATGCATACATTTAACAAAAGGTTACATTTTTGCAACAACTTTCTTTCGAATTCATCGAATCAAATCAAAGTAAACCAATCAATTCTCCTTTTATTATTTAATTAATATTGTGGTGATTTGCTTTGAAAATGACTTTCAAATGACTTATGATTGTAATTGCATGAATAAACCAATTTAAACTGAACTTTCGTTGAGTTAAAGCTAATGCATTCTTATGAAATAAATCTTTTAATTCTTAATCACTTCTTATGATAATTCCTGATCGAAAATTGCAATTGCTTTATTATATCAATTTAATTAACCTTCATATATTGTTTCATCATAAATGAACTTCAAATTTGATTAATGGAATAATGCACTGCAGCTTCACGCTGTAGTTATTTAATTTTCCGATCAAGTGCAATAGCTTATCGTACACTTCTATTAGTTCTTTGCTGGTAGATTGTTGGTAAATAAATACCGTAAGCAGCAGCAATACCGCTAACTCCTTTCTGGTAAACTTCACTCCACTTTCCGAATCCAAACTCGTTGAATGTGGTTCGAAAAGTTTGTATAATGTTGGAATCATTCAAATGCACTGTGGCGATTGCGCCTATTCCGCAATGGCACAATAGAAATTGGAGCGTGTAACATGAAATAAACTAATAACTACCTTAAACTACATGCTATGCTATACTTAGACATATAGAAAAGAAGATCTAGCTAAAGATGTAACATTCCAGACATAATTAAATAGTCTGCTGACTTTACTTCAAAAAATCTATTGCACTCCAATAAAAATGTAAGTCAATCACATAATTTCAGGATGGAATTTAAAGAGAAAAATGATCGTTAAGAAGCAGTAATTGCTAGTATTAAATTAAATGAATTAAGAGAATTGATTAATGGCAATTACAATCACCAACAAGTCTAATAATTATAATTAAACACCTCTCGCATTAAGAAAACGTAATTGCCCACTCAACTTTCATCATCATACCATCATTCCATGTCAACGTGTAATTTCTATTTTGCAAGCCATCATTAATGATCGCAATTTATTTGAAAATCATTAGGAATTACAAATCGCCGCTGCACACTTTTATCCTTAATCAGTCCACGGAATAATTTTCATACATATAACGAAAAACAACTCTTCTAAAATGTATGTTCCTTCCGCAAAGCTAGATATCAGCGATAGCAACTACAACCAGTAATAATTAACGGTAATAAATAAAACGGTAAGGATTGTAACTTCGCACATTCACACCGATGCTGGTGTGACTTTCACTGGATCCCCGTTTGTTTGTTTGTTGCTTAGTGCTAATTTGTACGTTGATTTAAGGATAAAAACATTAAGAGTTTATTAGAGATGCAACATGTGGCAAATAGATATTTAAACATTTTATATGTTTATTTGTTGAATATTATTAGCACTTTCAAGAATTCCTCTCTGAAGTAACGTAATTTTATCGTAAGTCATTAATAATTCAATACTAAAAAATCTACTTAGCTATTAAGCATTTAATAGGAAGAAATACATTGTCTATGCTTAACAATACTGATTAATAAGTTTCTCATAACGCACAAAAGTTTATTCCCATTTATTCTCAGTTAGATATGAATTTGAGTAATTATTGTGTGGGAATTAATGCCATCTATCAACCTATTGTATATAAACAGTTTTGTGTTGTTTGTTGTCTCGCGATTGTTATATTTCGAGTGGGTATCAATTGTAGTAGCTCTAAATCTTGGTTGGAACTTTTCGCGAGTTTATACAATGCAAGGTGGAGAAATAATAGAAGAAATGAATATCGTAGAATCATAGAAATATTAAAGAGATGCTGCACTTTGAAGCAGAAGAATTTATTACGCATTTATGTTTAAGTATTTTATTAGGCACGCTTTGGATAAATTTGGCAGAAATTCAGTTTTCGGCAAGATCGCACACGAGTATGAAAAAAGTAAAAAATGTAAAGTACTGCATGTAAATTACTCAACGACACGCAACAAATCCAATTAAAAACAAAACTGCTCCAATTTGACATTACTTACATGTTGGTAATTTGACTCACGACTTTTTGATAAGTGCAACTTGTTTACATATAACCGCTGGAGATCTTATCGCAAGTTTCTTTTTATTCTTCTCTTGCGTAGATTTTTCCCAAGCACTGCTGAAATATCACATATTCTTGTTGTCGTTAGGAGAATCAAGAGAAAAAATCCAAACTCCAAATTGACGGAATATACCGTTTTTTCAAACTTTCAACATCACCATGTTGAGAAGATATTAGAAGGGTTTTAAGGAGAAAATAAGGAATATACGTTTATTATTTTTAATACGTATATGTTAGTATTAAGTAAATAAATTATTGACTCACCAAACTAAGTCCAACTCGATGTCCGGAGCTATCCAAGTCCATCGTCACCAGCATGTCCTCCACAGCCTTCCTCTCATCCAGCACTTGTCCTTGGCCTGCCTTTCCAACACTATCACCTGATAACAACCGGAAACGACGACGAAACTCCCCCAGAGGCATAAAGATAGGAAATCCTTGTTTATGAAGTCTTATCGTGTCGAGAATTTGCGCTCCTCTTATCTAGAAAACATACGATAAGGAAATCTCTTCAGTATCATCAAAAATGCACAGATTGGGAAATAAAATTTACCTGGGATCTTAGCAGTGGAACATTCAACAAACTCTCATCTACACCCCCACCATTAACACTCCCTTTTACAGCCAAAACAGCCCCAGTTGCATCACACTGTCCCGCGTTATGCTGAGGAAGGACACAATGAATAAATCGTAACTTTGTACGTCGAATGGTCTCAATAAGACCATCGATGGTAAACTTCGTTTGGAGACAGATGGACTTTCTTTTGATGGCTGCAGTGCCAGCTGTAAATGTCCTACGAATACTGGATGCTCTCCTTAAAGACTGTGACCCTTCAATGCCAACTAGGGAACCAGAGAAAGTGGATCCACCGAGGCCACGGGAGGTAACGAAAAGTTTACTCACTTCTTCCCTGAAAACAAAATTCGATTTAACATCCCGCCAACAGAAAGAAACGCTGCACGAAGACTTACATACAACTCTCCTGTAATATCCCCACAGCATTCCTGCTAACAGGATTTTCCCTACTCTGCTTCAACCATCCACTTGCTGAATACAGCACTGGATTTGTCCCTTGAAGATGCTGCAAGACAAACTGATTCTGTCCGGGCGCCTTTCTTAACAATAGCTGATGATCCCTATCCCCAAAATGAGTAAACAACCTCTCCAGGAAGCTCTCATCTGAGGCTCCTGGATATATAGCTTCCTCGTCCAACAACCAGAGTAAGCCACGCCTGTCTGCTTCATGCAGATCAGTTTGAGATGTCTTCACCACTGTATTCTGTGCGGTTTTATCCAGAAGGTTTACTAAAGGAGTTGGATTTATCGCAAAATCTTCAGTTTCAACATCTACATTCTCCTGGAGATATCTATCCTTCGGCAGTACGAGGTTAGTATGATGTACGAGGAGTTGCAAACGCTCTTGAAGGTAATTATGACACAGATCATCAAATCCAGCGCCTTGCTGACGTCCACATGTAGCTGGGTTTTGAAATCCAGGTGTATCAACTAAGAGGATTGAGGAAACGGTATGGGAATTTGTTGAAATTGACCTGAAATTATTCCCAAACGAATTAGGTTTTGTTAAATTAATTTGGCTTAGATGTAACATACTTGTTCATAATAGACGCAACACAGTTGAACACTTCGGAGTACAATCCAATGATAAATCCTTCCAAAGCATCATAGCCTGTCACCTCTAAGTTGTTCCTATCAGTCGGTGATGGCGTCCTGTAAGAACCTCTTCCTCCACTACTTCCTGAATTCGGTGTTAATGTACTCGTAGATCCTCCACATCCTTGAAAGATACTCCTCCCTAATTCTTCAACTGTTACACCCAATAAATAGGCAGCCCTCTGTGCACATTGTGGATTCCCAAATTGATATTTACTGCTAGTTCCGATTTTAGTGCTTCCTGCACATCCTAAATGGTACACTGCGGCAAGCACATTCCAGATAGCTTTAACATCACCATCTGCTGCTCCCAAGACGGTAAAAGCGTGTTGTACCTTTCCAAACTCAATCTGTGCGCGTTGCCTATCTTCAATTTTGGTTAGATGATTGTAGAGAGCATTGGATTCATTTCCAGATAATGTGTCCAGGAAAAGATCTTTCTTAAGTTTACCTTCCACTCCCCATAAAAGCCTCTGCACTATATGGAATGTAGTCTCGCCATCTTGCTTCTTGCAGATCCTGGATCTCTCCAGCATGAGTAACTGAATACTTCCAGCAGCTACCATCCCAGATTGATCAAAATCCAAGCTAAAAATCTGTGTGAATCTAGTGGCGTTTGTGTTGTTGATGGTTTTACAATTCCCGAAGCTCTCTAGCACATTCCAGATGGCATTTAACTTCTCTAAGGTCAGTATTTTATTTGTTTGTCCTGAGCAGGTAACGAGATAATGCACACAATGTCGGAAATTCGTCGTTTTGCCAGCGCCACTTCTTCCAGTAAATATAATGCTTTGGTCTTTTCTTGTCTGCAGCATTTGATGGTATGCTGACTGTGCCATTGAATAAATATGAGGTGGCATGTCTTCAATCTTACAGCCTTTGAATAAAGCGACTACTTTTTCACTGTAGATTGAGAGTTGCTTCATTGGATTTATGACAATCAAGTTACTTGCTCCAGCATAACTGTGGATTAGATTGTTGGAAAACCGCTGTCTTAGTGTATGCAAAACAGATGTTTCATTGAGTTTCTGCAGAGACGAAAGATCTTCAGCTCGGTCAAATGATGGTGGGTTTGTCATCTCAAGATCATCTTCATCGACTGTAAGTTGATCTCCAGTTGGTTCTACTTCGACGAGGATTTTGCTAGATGTGGAATTGTTAGTGTCCAGGTGTCGACAAAGCGTAAATCCTCCACGATGCATTAACCACATTAGTTGGTTGTCAAGCCATTGTTTCTCTGTAGCAATTTGATCTTCTGTTTTTGCCTAGAAAATACAAAAATATCAGTCACACCTTGTTAAAAGAAGCTAGCAAACAAAGCTATTACACCCTGATGTAATGATTCTAATAAGAAAAATCTAGTGTTATCTATTAATGACACATATTTTCTAGTTAAACTGAGCTCCCATATGTCCATAAAGTCACATATTTTGTGTTTCTGTTTCGGTTTACTTTTAGTAACTTTAGTGTTTCTAATGTCTTCTTCGCTTGATCGTGATTGTTCACATCGACTATACACAGAAGAATTTCTGGTACTTGTCGTATTTGCAAACAATCTGCTAATTGTGTCTTCATTTTTATTGTTTAACAAGTTTTTAGTTCTTCTAGGAAGTCTGAAACTTTGAGTTCGGCGTAACTGACAAAGTTCACTTGGTTTATCTATAATAACAGCACTCCCATTTATGCCATTTCCACCTGCATGAACTATGCCGCGACAAAACTTGTGAACTTCTTGTCTAACACTTCGTTTACCAAGATCTGAATTTTGTCGAAGAGATGTTTCAAAAGTACCACGGTATTGAAACATATTTAGTTCATTTAAACCACCACTTTGAACTAACGTTCAATTTAATTTCACTTCACTGTTTATAAAGTTATTGTAAATATTTCTGAAGCCAAGAAAAGATGATTATTCGATCTGCACTGTCTAAATCTATCCGCGATACTGAATTACCACTAAACACACTAAAGAGCGTTGTAAATAGAAAAACTGCGTGACAATCCCACTCGACTGCACCTGAATAATAAGCATCGCTGTTTGTACGACATGTGCGCACGCAATAAATGCATCCCAGGTAAGCAATCACGTAAATAAAGGTGTGCGCGTGTGTGGATCTCGCCTAATTTATGATCGTTTGCAACACTCTTCGACTTGCAATTTGCATGTATCACCATGTATTAGCATCTAGCTACATTTATCTCCGCATGTTAATCGATGAAAATTGTGTAAAATTCGGGTTTGGTCGACTGCAAATGGAGGGCAAGGTCGAAGCATTTTTTTAAAAATAAAATACGTGAGCGTTGGTGGCGATGTGAGGACCACATCAAAATGCATGCCATGTGGGAATGCACATGTTGCATGAAATCCGTGAGTGACAAGGAATTACGTTGATTCTGCTTGTAACCAACGAATGAATGAAGAACTGAAAACGTGTATGTACAGAGGTAAAATGAACATTAAAAAATAGACATGTGTTATTGTGTTGTAACGTACATGTTTAGGAACATTGTAACAACTTTATTACTCTTTATTTTTTGTGTTTCTCTGTTGTAATAAATAGTGAATTAAAGAGAGAAACAAGCGTAAGTTACTCAAAAATGTGGATTGCTATGTATAACCTTCGTGCTTACTTAAGGTAAACCACTTAATTGTAATTCATGAATGATTGATTGATTTCGCGTCTTTCCTAATTATATCGGCGATTAATTACGTCTGCAACTTTAATCAGTCTCCTTCTGCATCAGTCTTTAAAGGATGCCACCCTGTTTAGGCCAAGATTCGCCAAAACGCGGCTGACGTCATGACCACGTGTTTCTCTCAGATTTCTACCTGTGTTCTTCAAATATCTCGGCGATTAATTTAACCTGGGATCTGAGACTTTAATCAGTATCTGACTGCATTACCCTTTATAGAATGCCACTAATTTTGGGTCAAAAAATTATAATACATCGTTTCTCTCTCTAGATTCCTGCAAGACTTTAACATAGCTGTAAGCTATCACGTACAAAATATTCTATTACATTGCATTACACTGGCAATAATACATTATAATCATATATCGTGCATAAGAATAATCGTGATGCATGATTTACACTTTCACTCCTTAGATTTTTTTAAGACTTTGTATGGTTTGTAACAGGAATATGTTGTATTGTTAAATACTTGTAAATATTTTTAAATACTTCCAAGAACCTCTAGTAATTCTTACGTCTTAGAAATATCGTTAGAATATGCTGGTTCAGAAATAGTGTGCGAGGAATGCGAGATGCAAATAATGTGTATGAAACTTAGACGTGAAGTGAAATTCCACGGTGCTTAGTTATACCTGCGCTCTCAACCACGCACAATTATTGGACATTGAACATTGATGTAATGAGGTGTAAAGCAATTAATGCAATGATTAGTTTAGACAAACATGTGGTGCGGTTAAAACCCTGCACGCAAAGATATATTATGAATGAATTCCAATTCATTCACTGAATTAGATTTAAAAACTAACATTGGTGCGTACCGTAGGCAACTTTACTAACATGACACATCAAGTTAATTTGTTTCTTAAGATTAATTATTGAAAAATTGTTCATTTGAATAGTAAATTACCGTACTATTTTTTTGCCAAAATGGCTCTCTTTTTTAACTTATTTCTTATATTTACCTTCAACTTTGAAATATACGTCCTTAATTTATTTAAAATAAATAATTGCCCAGTATGTTGAATACATGAAAACCCTGCTTGAATCATTAAAATCGTCCATCTGCATAAGGTATGCAACTTAACGAACTCTTGCACAATCGCATCAACTCTTTATTACCTACGGCGCATAATATAAAACGGAAAATAGAAAGTTCAAAGATGTTTCACGGGTGCTTGCATCGTTAAATACCACTCCAACGACGTGAAAAACCACAGGCATGAGGTGAAAGGTTGCTAAGTTTTCTATAGCAATCTCTCGAATCAACTAACATTTCTGTTTGTGGCTCGCATCGCCAAGTATTTTAATATACCATGATATTCATGCTGTAAACAGAAATTATTTCAAGTTTCAGACTCAACCAATCGTCGAGATTGGTGACAATTTTTAAAGGGTGACGCAGAAAGAAACTGATTGAAGTTTCCGAATCCAGACTCAATCAAACGCCAAGATTTGGAAAAATTGCGGATATGTGACGAGCACGTGGTCCTGACGTCAGCCGCATATGAATTTACCCTTGATTTGCAATGTAAGCTATCCGCAAGCAACAAAAAATGTTTTAGCACAACAAGGACTGGCTAATCATAAAATTCCTTATTCTTAACCATATTATTATCGTCTCCTAGCTATATTAGCAAGTTATCATAAACTAACTAAGCCAGCTAAGCAAACAACTACACCGTTTTCGCTTGGTATGCATCAACGATTTAAATAATAAAAAAGTTACGTTCACGCAGCTGGCGGAAAGAAGTACAGTTAAACAGCGTTCGCAGTTAATTTCTGCATTCATTACATCGCATTAGCAGGCTATGATTGCGCCATTCTGCTATTCAACAACAGTGCTTGTTTAGTGCTGGTGCCGTATACAAGCGAACAAAAATGAATGAACAATTGAATATTCATGTACTGATGTGCGCGCTGGCGCGTGCCAGTAACTCAATACTTGACTATTCAAATAGTCGACGTATACAACACCTTCAGTCTATTAATAGACAGTCCCTTAGTGAACCATTTTAGCCTAATTATGAAGTGTAGTTCTTGACCTATTCAACTACCGGTATCATTAAACAAGAGTGTACTCTTCATAGTTGAAAAATAAAATATTTGTAGGAAATTACTGGTTGCTGACCAAGCGTATCCGTTTAATAACACCACGACTTGCAACTTGGTGGCCAATTTACTAATGAGAGCATTACTAACCCAATCTAAGGTGACCTATTCTAAATAAATTCATTAAAAAAACAACTTACGGTTGTCGTTTTGTTAAATCTTCGACTCCCCGACCTCCTCAATGTTCCACCCTTGATATTGGAATCATCCAAGATCATCTCCCGTCCATCATGGGTAGACCGACGACTTAGCTCACTTAATTCCGCAACGGGTTGAACCTTGAACCCCAACCAAGCAAATATTACCCGCAAAAAAACGAATACTTGGCAGCTTACCATGAGTGTTACGCTCTCCCCACTCGCCTTAATCAAGTCAATAATATCCTCCCGACTTTTCTCCTCCACTCGGATACTATTCACCTCCAACAACTTATCCCCAGGCAGCAACCCGGTCTCATTATTATGCTGCACCATGGTCCCAGGCTCAGCAAAGATAACGGGCTTCATTGTCACTTGGTTGGCATTCTTAGCATCCCTCTCTAGGACCATTGCTCGTCTTAGAGAGAAGCCAAAATCATTTCGAGGTGGTTTCTGTCTTGCTATAGTAAGAATACGAGGTTTGGGAAGTTCTAGTGGAATGATTGAAGGCAGAGGAAGGTCGAGTTCATCGAAGTTTGGTGTCCTAGACCATCTGGACACAGAAAATAACAATATAATACCGCAATGGAATTGATTAGTTGAGATTGAAAGAGTAGTGGGGGTTGGTTTATTACCTGTGGAACCCTTGTGACTCTCCCACAGGACTCAATGAGAAAGGCGGCGTAGCAAAACTAGAGTTTGTTGTGTCCGTCAAGGAATCATTACTTGGTGATGTTGTCGTTATCACCAGTAAATTTTGAGCCCCATTTCCTGTGATCCCATTACCACTCCCATTATGTGTCACTATGCCCACAGTGCCACTAGGAACATTTTGGTAAGCAATCACCTCATTTTGCAATGTATTCCTCAAAGTATTTGAATCCTGGTAGTCTTCCAAACTAACACCTCCACTGCTACTCCCACTATTAATGCTGATCTTGGGTGTCTTAAGTATTCCCCTTTTTGGAGGTTTAGGTGGTAACGATGGAGGTAAATTCTTCTGGTTGAGGCTGTTTAAAGATGTCTCCGAGCTGTCACTTTGGGTATGTCCACCTTCGACGCGTTCTAGAGAAGCGAGGAAATCTGCAGTGTAATCAGCTGTAATGCCGGATGGTAGTTTTTCTTTGTCTTTCCGCTTTCGAGTTAATTTAAGGGATTTGCGGACTTCGTCCAGGCGAAGGAGTTCTTCAGGGGACATGCTAAGGCGGTCACGTTTCTGCTTTTCTTTGCGCTCTTTCTTGTCTCGTTTGCGCTTTTCTTTATCGGCGTCCTTATCGCCGGATTTCTTTATAAAGTTAAACATTCTGCAAGAAGATAATAAAAATTTTACTAGTTGGAAATTGCTGGCTTGTATTTCATTGAATTGAATCAGAAGCACTTCTTGCAATGTTCTACATTTTGAATGACTTACACTTCTTTGAATCTCATTATCGACTTCTCAACATTACATTTAATAGTTAACCACTTCAAACAAATTGATTTTGCAACTTAACAACTCAATAAAGTGCTGCGATCTGTAAGTAGTGTATAATTAAATTCAATTGAACAATTGCTTCACTAATAGATTAATTAAAAGCGAGTAGTAGGCGGTTGTCACGTTCTAACTTTACTAGTAGCTGCTTAATACTGAAATAACTTGATCGATTACTGAGCGACAATTAATATTTAACTCTTCAACTTTCAACAAGTTGTGTTGCGTTGCATTGCATTTTAAAAAAATGTACACGACGTGTGTCGCTAAATAACGGGATCGTCATCGTCCAACACTCTGTCACTACTTCTTTTATATGAAATTGTTTGATTCTGGATTAATCCATGCGTGTTACAAACATACATTTTATTTCTGCTCATGGCAAGGAACGGCTATGAAATGCACAATTAAATAATTTTTGAATTAGTTACTTGATATGCATTTCTCCTACCAAGGTTACACTTACTTTGCATTACGTTATTACTTGACAGAAATAATAAAACCTTGTTGTCAGAAAAAAGTAGTGTGTAATACAGTACTCAACCATTTACTTTGGACATATAGTTTTATATAATAGTGTGGAATATCAGTACGAGAACAAATTACATCGTAGGCCTTGGACAATGCCAGTATACCGTAAAATGAAGTTAATATGAATTTGTTGCATGGAAATATAACGAATGTCAAATAATATTAACCTAAAATAGTTTACACATCATATTGACAATCTACTCGAGAGTATGTCCCATGATCCAAATACAAATGATATTTATCTATTCCGATATTCTTGTATAGGGAATAGCGAAATATACATATATCACAAAACGAATCTCAACAAAATCATTTTTATAAATCATAAAATGTCTTTTGCTGACTGTCTAGATATGCCGTCTTTTTCATTCCGCTACCTTTAAGTCACAACAATGCAACACCGTTTAACATTCTCTAGTATTTTCTAACAGTCTACTACTTTCATAACAGTTTTACTCCTTATTTGACTATCGATAACTATGCAATTTCCTAACGGTCGTATCTTTCGGCATTCGTGAAACAATTGATATTTTCGTTCATCTGTATTGGTTCTGTTGTATCATAACCACAAATGTGCAAAAATACATCAAAGTACGTCATTTCCCTTAACAATGTGCAAAAAATGCGCCTAAACTGTACTTTCCAATTGTTAAAATGCGCGAAATGTATGCCAAAACATGTCATGGAATCATTAGAAAGCAGAAAAGCATTGCGATAAGTTACAAATCGTCAAAATAATGAAGTAATTAAGTTCTAAATGAAGGAGCACTTAAATTTAATAAATTGGAAACTAGTTTGTAGCATTGTAAGTGAATTATTGTCGACTACATTGACTTTCGTACATCAACTTGTTTTATTTTTGTCTACGATACGACAGTTTATTAGCACATCTGCTTTATCTCATGCATCTGACACATAATGTCTAGTTAGTGCTGGTAACTACCAGTCACGTCCCATTTTAACCGGACCTGTTCCGCATTCGAAAATAACTCTGCAAATCTACAAAAAGTGACAACCACCACTGTTTACAATATTTCATCGTTCTATTGCAAGACATAAAATGCAATGAAATGCCGACAACACTAGACTAAATTTACTAAAATATTCTAATATGACAAAGACTAATGTCTAATCTAATAAACAAATATAACATCAAGCTGTAGAATACGAAAAATTTTAAACACGGATCAAAACAGAATCAAGTGCAGTTGAAAACTTAATAAATAGCGATGATCTAATGATGACATTAGATACCTAAACAAATGCAAGTTTGTGAAAACACTGCACATATTACAACATCAAATTGGAATCCAATTACAACACATGTAGAAAGAAACAGTTGGAAATATTTAATATTTTAATTGGCATACTAGGAAATAACTAAGTGCTGATAAGATGTGAACAACAGGAAATGATGATTAAAGAAAAACAAGAAATCGACAAATGTGACCCGAAAATAAATAAGAACAGTAACAAAGAATGAAACAAATAAGGAACAGATTACAACGTATCAAATAATAGTTACCACACTCCGTTGGAATCCAATTAAAACATTTACACCAATAGAGCATACTTTATCAAATTTTTAGAAGCGTTGAGGAAAAATACTTATCTAATCCGTAAATAAATAACTGATAAGTCGATTAATCATTACGACAATTACCTAACCACAAACTAAACAAAATAATACTTATTTATTGCATTCTGGTCATTTCAGTATCTATTAATACTCACATGACTAAGTCACCTTACTAATTTCCTAGTAATAAATCCACCTTCTGGACTTTAACTCCACAGCAACTACCTCCTTATCAGCGATTGTTCCCACCTCTGACACAATCACCAATTGATTAATGCAATCCAAATGCCTCCAACCTTCACCTTAATCACATCACCCACTTGCAGCCGATGAATACGATGCTACACGCTGCTGCACTTCAATTTAATCCACTCTGATTGCAGTTACTTCACTTCCTCAGTTGCTTTCACGTCGGAACAACAAACGCCTAAAATGTCACCATCAGTCACGTCTCTCGCCTCGCATGGAATGCATTAGAATGATTAGATTTATTCGAATGTATGAAGGGCTTGAAGTAGACGTTGCAGTAATTGCATGCGATCGATGAAAATGCACTCACCTCACTCGGCACAGTTTATGTACGCGTGGTTATCATCACGATTAGAGTGCGGTCGACACGCCTATTTCTTGATTCGCACTTCGTATTGTATTTGTTTTTGTTGTGACGAGTTATCAATTGTTGTCTTCTTATTCTTCTACTTCGTTTGGAGCGTATATCAGCGTCTGTTCTATCTTAATGCGAGTGTAATTGATTGGTGACACATGTTCCTTTTGTTTTATGTGCTGTACTATAGCTAATTGTTCCGTTGAGTTAGAGGGTTGTAAGACGTTTGGCATTTATCTATGACGTCGCCTCCATACTGCATCAAACGTTCTTTTGTTTCGCCTTGCGTGCAATGTTTATTGTACGTTGATCGTCAAGATCGGAGGCGATGATGTTCACCGTTCGTCGCGTTCTATACCACCGGAACCGCACATATTTACGCGTCCAGCGCTATTTACTTGCGTACTATATGTGCACACATTCCGCGCGTATCTAACCTGGCAAAAATCACTAACAATCCACTGGCAATTTCCTATTCCTATTCCGCAGATGCAGCAGTTGTTTTGTCTTCCGTGTTTTGTATTCTTCAGTTTTTCTCACAACTCCGCTGCACTTTAGCTTCTTAGGCTCGGTCACATTCAATTGTTTTCCATTTGTTTGATGGTTGGGAGATAGATAACACGGCGGCTGGCGTGTTATCACAATGTGCATGCGCCGCGTACGAGCCCGTTCGATGATCTCGGAATACGACGAATACGCTCCCGTCGGCAAACGCAACTGTTTGTAGACGGTAGGTTGCAATTTTCTAAGTGTAAGTACAGGCAAGTAAAGGTGTTGTGCACTGAACAACACACACAGTCGAAGCAATTCTTGTGTGGATTGAAAAGTTCAGCGTAGATGCTTCTGTTGTGTGTGAAGTTGAATGAGTGACAACTGGCGTAAATTGACAGCATCCGAATGGAGTCGAACACAATCGCCATGAATCGGAATCATTAAAACATGTAAATTAGACACCTTTTCAAAAATGCAGTTGATAATCACCATTTTACTATATGATATAATAATATCAACATGTAACTATTCAATAAAGTTGTTAACCTGGTAAATACATATTATAATCCATTGTAGGTAAATATTTTTTGTCTTTGGTTTAAGTTTGTGTTGCATGCGCCCTCTGATATTGTGATATAAAGCAAAAGCACTTTTTATGAATCCAAAGTTTTGAAACTTTTCAAACATTATTCCCAAGCCACAGGGATATAACTCATTTTTAAAAAATGTGTCTTCTGTAAATTATGTGAAATATGTGAAACTCAGGTAAATTTTGGATAATTAATAGTGGTAAATCAATGTAAATTAAATAATACATCATATTCTCAAGTAGTTTGATCACAACTATTCAAAAACAATTAGCTTAACGAATGTAAATCTAAACATTTGGCTACGTTATCTATAATTTATTCCGGACTAATTTCCAGAATACAAATTATATTCATCTGGTTCTACAAGTCTCGTGTTTCCTTCTACAAATTGCACTAGGCCCTACGTAACTTGTGAATTTGTTCTTGTTTCGCATTCGTTCACAATTACAACATTAAACACCATTTAAAAAAAAAGAAGTGCAAAACTAAACGTGCAACAACTAAGCTATCACATCACATTAACCTTTAACTATGTTTATATTCGTTACGTAATAGTGTTAGAATTTGCAAAGTAATTGCTTTCCGATTGTTCTAAACATTATTGGCATTTTTAACGTATATTTGTACGTCTTGATTCCTTTTTCGAGGTATTAGTGTATACGGTGAGTAAAATCATCTAAATGGAAGCCTACGTTACTTTAGTTGATGAATATTAGTTCTTCATTCAACGTTCAGATTGTACTAAACTGGCCTCAACCATCGACTCAGTCACTTCGGTAAAATCAATCCCTCTTTCTAAAACATCAGCCTCTACTAGCCACTTCTCAATCTCTGCAATATACATCCGTCTTTGGAGGACATCCCTGGTCCTGGGCCGCCTGCCAACGTAATAAGTAACACCGCCCCTGTGAAAATCACCTTGCAAATGATCTAAGAATTTCTCCTCTTGGATCTGATTACTCAACGCGTTCCATTCCACGCGGACCTCTTCATGTAACATTTGTTCCTCGTCCCGTTTACTGGTCTGCTTCTTATACTGAATCCTAAATCTAAATGCCTCTAGTACAGACGCCACCACAATAGTCAACACTACCATGGTGAAGAGATAGAAACACATGAAATAAAGTCGAGAATACTGACACTTTGTGACTGATGCAAAGGCATCCATGATGATGAACCAATTGTTGACTACGGTTAATTCGAAGAGCGTCACTCCAGAGTGCAGCAAATCGCTGAAATTGTTGAGATAGTAATAGCCAATTGCAGAAGTGCCATTTATAACGTTGGGGTTGTATCGGAAAAAATCCTCAACGGTGGTGTTGGCGCAACAATTACGAAGGTCATATTTGGAGAAGAGTTCCATGCCGACGATGGCAAAAAAGTAATACATCACAAGCATGACTATTGCTGTGGACCACATAAGAGGAGAAAGGAGAACCAAAGTGCCAAAGATGTCACGATACCTTTTCTTGAGTTTGAAAAGGCGCAGGAGACGAAGAGGTCTGAGAATTACCACGACGGTAAAGCCTGGTTTGAGAAGCAAGGCGATAGAGCCGATAAGTGCTGCGAGAGTTACTCCCAAGTCAAAGAGGTTCCAACCCGAAGCGATGTATTGTATCCATCCGATGCCGATTATTCTGAGGAGAGCCTCAAAGAGGAATACTAAGGAAAAAACCATGTGATAAACAAAAGCGTGGACCACTACATCTGAAGTTAAAACTTAAGCAAATCCTTTTCTTACTTGCAAGAAACAAATAGGTATCCCATGAATTGCAGAAATTCATTGCACTCTCTTCTAAAGTGTCAGCAGATTGTGTAACTCTAATAAACATAGCAATGCCATTTCCAAGAATCAAAATATCTGCAACAAACAAAATGTATCCACCTCATCATATTCAAATATTTGCAAATTACTTACAAACAACATATTCAAAATACTTCCACAGCACCAGCCTTCTTGCAGCTCTACAAAATACCCTCAAAGGTGGCCAAGCAGCACTGAACCAAGGATCTGGTGGATCCTTCAAATGCCACTTCAAACTAGATGCGTCATAAATCCCAATAAACTCCTCTTCGGTCATTGTTCCCGACCCCGAAGCATTAAGTTGCTTAAACATCAGTACAATATCCCTAGCTTTCTTCCTGGGTGCATAGTACCTCATTACTCCTTCAAATTGCTTGAATTTAATGCCATCAGGATCTTGTTTTGAGACCAAAAGGCGGAATGCCAGTTTACAAGCTTTACGTTTATGAAGAAGTAATTTTCGGAATTTGTCTTTTTCGATTCCTGTGAAGGTTTCATAGACAACAGCAAGCATAAGATTCATAAGGACGTAGAGGACTGTTGAGATATAGCTGATGAAGAAGACGGCGTTCCACTTGGAGATCGCATATGAGGGCATCATGACGTCGGGGAAGTTGGCGGTTGTTAACAAGACGAACATGCTGACGAAGCTGTCAGGAAGTGTTGGAAAGTAGAGGTTTTTGTGGTGATCAGAGAAGAGATAATAACCTGGAAAATATAAATTGTTGAAACGTGGAAACGGATTCAACTGTTTCAAAGTATTGTGAGTTACTCTAACTTACCTAAAAGTGCGTAGCTACTCACAAAAAATAACAACAACCCCAACATATCCAATATTGGCGGCAGAGATTGAAATATTTGCCTGATAAACCTCCGCATATTCCCACATGCCCTTGTATCCACCAAGAAAATAGGTCTCAGTGCTCTGGTAACCCTGAAGTGACTCTCCTGGCGAATGAGTACAGCCACCGCTTCCAGAGCCATGATAACAAGTGCAATTGACTTCACCATTGTCCTATTATGCTTCAGCAGTGTAGAATATCCCATCCATTGTAGTTTAAGCACTAACTCTATGGTGATGATGGCCAAAGCCACCAACTCTAGAGTGCCATGCACCCCTACAGGTAAAGTAAAACGTGAAACAGATGGTTCTTCAGCCAAAGCAAGCAGTAGAAGGATGAGAGACGCAGTTAAGTCCAATCCATAATACCAGTTGTTGTGGACGAGAAGGTATGCTGGCAAAGCAGAAGGATGACGGGGATGAGAGTCGAATTTCTCATTGTTTTCACCTTCCTTCAAAGAGTAACTGTTAACTTTGAATGAAAAACTAATAAAAACAAATAACTAACTTCAAGGAAAATAGCGGCTTCATGGTAATTCATTTCCCAGTGATCGGTCGCGTCGGATTCACGACTGAGACTTGATATACTCCCCATTTCTTCAGCATCTGGAAGTATTACAAATGATGAATCAAAAATAAGCTATTAATAATTAATAAACTGAATTATTTGTAGTCAGTACCTTTCATGGACACTCTGTATTTATCAAATAGATGCATTGTGACGGTAAGGTAGGATTGCTCAGTAAAACAGATGAAAACTAATCACATGATAATTTCAATGTATTGATTCATTTGTAGCTAATCGTAATGATGAAAAGACGTAATTATTGTAGACGTTTGTCTGCATCATTTGCGCCTACACAATATTGCATTATCACCACCTGTTTACAAACTCAATCGATTACAATCCATTCAATTATTGTCCGATGCATATGCATTGATTGCACGGATTATTAACCTGTGAATACCACCTTACCGTATATAGTTGATAAAAGGCGTTAAATAACTATCAATGATATGAAAAAGATTGAACAGGTTGCAAACAATCGATACACAACATGAAACAATTTCTAACCTATTTACACTTGTCAATTGTTTGTAGGTCACACTCGAATCATCTATTTGCAATATCAACAGACTGATTACAAGTGCGCAGTGTGAGGAGATAAGAGTCTGTAATACATACTCTGTGTGTCGGTACCGTATGTATGATGATTTTCCTCGGTGAAACGTTTGTAGCCGTCGTCGTCCGGCGAGCTGCAACGCGATGACGCCATTCCTCAACGACGCATCACACGCGACTGATTGAAATGATGGAAAATTTGGATGAATTAGAACCGATGCTAGTAGATTATTCGAATTATTGCTTGTTATTAGAGGTAGTGTTAATGTTGTTAACAATATTACGATGCTAATATCTTGCGCGTTACGTTGTACTCTGCCCTAAAATGTTGATTTGATTTTCCAAGATTGATGTGTTGTAATGCATCTTAGGTATGCCACTTTTGTTGAAGAGTCTAAAACAATTGAAATTAATTCATACAAATCAATAGTGTACAACAGCAGTTTAATGCAGTTCTGCTGACAGCAGAATGCAGCTTATTATGATTCAAATGTTTGGAGCAGTTTCGAAGGTTTGAACTAGTTTAAACGCGTTTTGGGCGAATTTTTGATTATGTATTATGTGGCCGAGTTTTATTAATCACTGTCATTCAAAGAATGACGGTTGTTAATACTAGTATAGAAAGGCAGCTAAACATTTTAATGCTCCAAGAAATTTTATAAATCACAGCATATATATATAAATAGTAATATTTTCGATTGTGTCGGTTGAAATGAATACGAGCTGCCAGCAATAAGTTAAAGGCAGCAGTGGCACTAAAAATGCGATATGAGCGGTATTTTGTTCGATCACAAATTTTTGCTGATAATTGTTGATATTTTACATTGTATATTAATTTTGTACTATTTTCATACATAATATGATAATAAAGTGCAATTTTTACCGCTATTAGGAAGTCATAATAGAAGGGTACTGCAGAAAGAGCCTGATTGAAGTTGCAGAGCCCAGGCCCAATAATTATTTGAGATATTTTCAAAAGACCCGGAAATCTGGCAGTAATGCGAGGTCGTGACATTATTCGCTATAAACTTTATATTTCCAAACAACCACAATTCTCCCAATTTTGACGCAAACTTGGTGGCATCCTTTAAATGGTGATGCAGAAAGCAACTGATAAAAGTTTCAGACCCCAGATTTAATTAATTGCTGAAATATTGTGAGCTGTAGTGACAATAGTCCCACCCTTAAAGTTACTAACCTAAACCTGCTGACCTTTAAGCCCGATTGACAAGAACTGTAAATAAAATATGGATTAACGTAATATTGTTATTTATGTATGTTTCATTGATAATGCTTTTTAAGCATCGTTTTTTTTGTGTTTTCAGTTATATCAGGTTGTACATAATTCTCGTAGTGATAACTGTAAATGGTATTAGTTAGGATTACGACAGAACTTAGCCATCAATTGTACACTTGTTCTTGGTTTCAATCGGTTTTGTGAAAGTGTAGAATTGACGCCCGCCCCTCGCGACGTGGACGCGTCTGTCAATGAGGGGCAAGGATGGGTTAAGAAGGCAGGTTTTCAGCAAAGGTTCTAAAATGAAGTGAAGGATACATACAAAATATTTATATACACGAAAATCACAAAATATGCAAGTGCAAAACAAATAAAGTGGCCACAATAAATAAAACAGATAAAGTGCAATAGAAGATGAAACCAAGGGGGAAACGTGTGTACACACATACCGCGACTGAAAGGGCACAGCTAACAAACCCAAATTGTAGGATACGCAGGCGCAAAGAATTTTATGCCGAATAAGCGCAATTGCAATTGAAAGCAGATTAACCTACAGAGCGTAGTGCGTTTAATATTACCGTATTCGCAATATAGACGCACTTAATTTAAAAAACGCAATTCCGTTTAATTGCAGATAATTCCGCAGATAGGCGCAGCGCAGTCCCTTAAATCTAATTGTGCCTAAGATACCGCAATCCGCAGTGGCACAATTGCATCATAAAGTCGCACTTACAAATTAATCCATATGGCGCAAAATCTAACAAACTAATTTGTTAAACGCACTTTATCTCAGTGAATGAGCCCTTTCAAGCGCAACCTATTGCCGCCTAACCTAAAGGCGCATTACCGCATGTATTTTTTGTAGGTTAACCCTCTTGTCCGCTTTACGTAACCAGAAGCGTATCCTGCAACACGCGCTAGGGAGAGGGAGGAGAAACAATTAATACATTCTGAAGACGACGTCGTGAAACAGAGACTTGGACACCTAGCTAATTCCTATGAAAAATGTGGAGCATAAACAATAAATTTTAGTTAGTTTTCACCATAAACAGAAAGCTAAATGAAGAAAATTAAAAGTTGAATACTGTTGAAGTAAGATGAGTTTGTGAAGAGATGAACACCCATGGAATGCTCTCCAACTGTAAAATAAAGCAACACCCGTAAACCCATGTTATACTATAAGTGAACAATGTTCAAATAAACCTCAAGGTACATCAATTGCAACTTTTTGATGAGGCGGCATGCTTTGAGGAGAGATAAGTCCATGAGGAAGAACATCGACCAGACGCTGTGCTGCAACATAAATCAGAATTCACAAACGAATATATGTTATAAAGTCATATTGTAGCTTATTTCATGGATCTAAAACTGTTATTAGAAGTATTGTTAAATAAAGGCTTACAGCCTTCAACCAGGACATTGGAACACCTCCCAATTGACAGAACAGATAGTTCCTAACGGCGTTGTCGGCGATAAAACTAACCCAACGAGAGCCCGCCTGGAGCGTCTACATCTGTAAAAAGAAGGCAGACAGAGAGAAGTCTATTCCAAC